>JAYESA010000719.1:80000-109025 GCA_036927795.1 Iris macrosiphon
ATAGGACTGTTGGTTCATCCAGGGGATACTCTGGAACAGGACATCAATATTTACCAGCTAAGGACCCAAGGCAAGTACATTCTCTGATAATTTCTAATTCATAATTTCTATAAGTTCAGTAATCTAGAAATGTTACATCTGAATCCTTGACACTGTGCTACATGGACTAGTATATAGCTTGGATCTGCAGTCATGAGATGTTACATTGATTATCGTATCGACATTGTACACGACATTGACATTAGACATTGATATTAGACATTGTACATGATATATTAGACAATGTTCGTGTATCGTGACGTGTCATGATTGGATCCACAGTACTAGTTGGGGGCGGGGAAATTGCTAATGAGAGATGTGATCAAATACCCATTGTACAATTAAAATATTATTAGTGTTAATCATAACCCTCACGTATGATTAGCCAGACTTTGTAGCAATCGTACATGTTCCCAAGTCGATCACATTTTGAAGCTACTATTTCAAACACTAAGAATAGATTACAGTTCTCTATTTAGATCATATACTACATCACCAGTATATGATCCTGTACCTTGTTCTCTTCATTTTATATATGCACTGACTGTATCATATTGCCTATATTGCCTGTCTCTTTACATTGCCTGTCTCTTTACATTGTCTGTCTCTTTATTTTGCCATTGCATTTATTCACTGTCTTCTCAGTATCTAGCATCATCTGTTTATTGCTTTATAGACCTTATCAATCAAATGGAACTATTATTTGAGATTGTACTTTGCTCCTTCCTGACTGGAAATATTTTTCCAGACTATGCCTTAGAGGATCGGTATCCGACACTTTATGGACCATATGGTGAGTAGCTGCAACTTGGGCTTGATTGTTTAGTTGTGATTCCGGGAGGTCTAGCCGAAATCACTAGTTTTTCTAGTTAGTTCTTTTAGTAGACTATTTGGTACCGGATTTGTCTCCGACATTGTCACGCCCCAGTCCCAAACAAAACGTAGGACTAGGATACGTAACCATGCCAGCCGTCCGTATATATGGCAACTCCAATATATGAAAACCATATATACGTTCGTACGCTGTATAATGAACAATAGTTCACCAGTGGTATAATTAATCACAAGTCACAGGATAATATCTAAATCTCATCCACAAAATATCACATATACAGGAATAACCAATAATCAGGTAACTAGATCTCAATAACAAATATCTAAAGAATGACAGTCGGATGGAAACAAATCTGACAATCACGAGGCTCGAAGAGAAGACCTCCTCGGGATATACGTAACATGCCTGGATCTGCTCTCCTGCGAATGCTCAAGAACATATACACCTGGCAGGGGACCAGGTCCTCAGAGGGACATAGCAAGATACATAAAAATAACATGCCATAATGTAAATACTGAATACATAAATGGGGTGTGCTAACCATCTAAGTGAATGCAATTTAAAGATCTTGTAGTACGCATGGGAATGTGTAGGCTAGACATATGCTGACGTAATTCACCAATCGTCATGACTGGCTAGTATATGTGTCATATGCCCCCTGACTCAAGGGAACTCTGCAATCGTCCATCCCCGCGGAGCATGGAACGAAGGATAAAACAGGAATACTCTATCCTCCTCGGAGCATGGTAACGGGAACAAGAAAACTAATACCCCATCTCCGAGCAGCATGGTATCAGGAATACCCCATCTCCGAAGAGTATGGTATCAGGCAACAGGAATATATAAGGAGGGGGTGTCCCATATGCCTACTAGTATCTTTCTCGCCCAATATAGATGTACAAGTCGTAAAAACAACGTGGACACCTCCTACTATGATGCAAGTCTCAATAAAATAAACAACTGAGCTAAATATCGCTACACGTGTTGCTCACACTGATGGCCAGTCGCGCATGAGGCACCCGTCCCTACATGTACTCACTCTTTGATGTGTAATGATACGTGTCAAGGCCTGAGAAGTTATATCAATAACTTTACAACTTTATGTGGGTCTATTGGACACTAGGTCAGACACAAGTCCTAACGTCAACGCCATCGTTGACTGCACCCGAGTTTTCTCGGACGCGCACATTTATATAATATTAAAATAGATAAACATGTAACTAACAATAACTGAATTTAAACAGTACAACAAGACAAGGTATACTTGCCTGGCAAGAGAGCTGCAAATATAATATCCAAATGTCAAATACCAAGTGTCAGAAACTATGGCCTCAGAATGAACATCTCCGGATGCTGAAATAAATATCACTAACAGTCTCAAAAAATATCAAATAGCTAGAAACGCCTGTCCTTAAGTCCAATTTGGACACATGAGCAAAAATGACAGTTTCCGGTCAAAGCGGGGTCGACATGTGGGCCACTTTGCACCGAAAAACGTGGCAGGGTCAAAGGTCTCCAAATTCGCCAAACTTAGTGTCAACAAGTCCAGAACGATGATACGAACCCAACGGAATATCCAGAACTGGATTCCGATGTGCCGATCACAAAATCGCCCGTCAAGTGGAGCCTGTGGGGCCCACGATACGGGATTTTGTCAACGTTCTCAGAATCGAACCAAACTTGGATCACAGGACCAGCGTATTGCTACGAGTCCGATGGCGCAAGTTTTGTCTCGATCCGACGTGTGTACACAAAGTTGCAGAGTGTTCCAGAACAGGCGGATACGGGACGTTGTCGGCGGATACACGTTGATTCCGGTGTGCACGTACATCCAAATCAACTTCTGCGAAATTTTGCACGTCCATATCAACGGCGCGCACGTTTCGGTAAAGACCGCGTGCGACCAAGTGGTCCCGTTTGGCGGAGCGTACTCAGTTTCGGGGTGAATCGGGTATGGTTTTTCCTGTTTTTGGATCGCGTGTCGCGATCGCCACAGGACGCGATGCTCCGAGCAGGTTGCACGGATATCGAGGGGGTCATACAGGCTATGCGATGCAACTGACGAAATTGAAAATGGAACTACGAAGAGATAGAATAGGTTACCTGAACAGGGCTCCGTGGAAACTGAATTGCACGTGTCCGTGTGTCGATTCGACACAGGATTTGTGTCCTGGACGTGTCCGGGCCGTGTCCAGCTGTTGTGTCCGGTTCTGCTCGAGTCGGGGTCATCGCGGGGTGGTCTGGAGCTGCTGCGGCCAGGGCTCCGGGGTCGTCGGCTCGTCGGCGGAGGAACTGGGTCATCGCCGTTGTGTCGACCTCGTCGAGGAGGATGGGGGAAAGCTGTGGAGGGTGGTGGTGGCAGCCGGAGTCGAGGGTGGCGGGGGCGAGATGATGATGGTGGTGGAGTTGGCTGTGACGGGGTGGCGGTGGTGGCGGTCGTGCGTCTCAGGCGAAGGGGAGACGTGGGGAGTCGAGGGGGAGGCGAGTGGCGGAGGAGTCGTGGGGAGTCGCTGGCGGAGGGGAATCTCCGGCGGGGGGGGGGGGGGACGCACAGGCGGTCGGGGAAGGGCAGCCGACGCTGGCGGAGGGGGGGTCATCGAGGTGGAGAAGAAGAGGAGGAGGAGGAGCTGTTGGAGGTTGGAGGGAAGTCGAGGGGGAGGCGGAGGCGGGCTAGGAGAGGGGAGAGGTTAGGCGGAGGAGAGGCTGAGGAGAGGGGGCCAGCGGGGGGGGGGATGCTCGCCGTGGGGGAGGGGTCGGCGGAGCGGCTCCGGCGGGGGCTCGCCGCTCCGGCCGGGGGGGGGGGGGTTCGGCTGCGGGATGGAGGGGTAGAGTTAGGTTTTTATTTTCTTTTTCTTTTATTTATAAAGAAAATATAAATGATATTTTAATAAAATATCTTGAGATATTTAAAAGATATTTTCGGGATATTTGTAGGATATTTTCGGGATATTTTCGGGTGGGTCCCGCCTCCAAATGGACGGTGCAGGTTCATCGGCCAGTGAGGGGGTGACACCTCGCACTGCAATTTGTAGGAAAGTCCCTGTAATTTCTTAAATTGCGTAAAGTCCTAGTTTTGGAAAATTGCACAATTACGAAATTGTCTGGGAAAACACCCGATTCCTGAAAATTCTAAAAATGCACAGAACTGAGAAAAATTGTTATGTGAGGGTCCTGAGGGGGTGGGGGTGAGTCTGGGCAGGGGTTGGGTCTGGTTTCTGGGTGATACGGGTCATCGTATTTATTAATAAATAAATACTGCGCACGGTGTTCTCTAATTATTTAGAGGCAGGTAGGGTCATAATTTTTCTACGGTGTCAATACACTAAATGTAGTATACTCAGTGTAGAAAAATAACGTATTTTTGTTTAGGCACAACGGATGCATGTTGGGCCTCTAATGTCTGTTGGAACAGGGATGGGTACAGATCTAGGAATTTAATTACGTACGTTGGGTAACGATATTTGTGCGTCTAAAGCGAGGCTCAAAATAGAGTATCTGGGAGTTTGCACAAAGTGCAGAATAGTAGACTGTCACGTCTAGGAGAGGTATGTGAACTTTGTTCGGGGATAACGGTCAAGGTAAAGCTCCAAATAAGTTGGTGATGGACAGGTGCACAAGTCAATAGGATATGTAAGCAAAATAAATTAAAATATTGCCATAAATCCTAAATTGTTAAAAATAATCCTAAAATGCTGGAATCTGGTCGAGGGGGTTTACAATCTACCCAACTTATAAAAATTTTGTCCTCGAAATTAAAACTAAACCGGAGTAGAAGTCAAAGGCGGCATATGATATAATTTAACAAAGTAATTTATATCTTGGTTTACGAATAGGTTCGAAAAACGTTTACGCATGTCGTCCACATGCTTCCAAGTAGATTCTCTTGGCGCACCATGCTTCCATGCCACGCGAACCAAGGGAATAGACTGATTCCTCAACACCTTTTCTCGATGATCAAGGATGTCTACGGGTTGCTCTTGATACGACAAGCTCGGCCTAATGGTGATCTCCGAATCGAATGGTGCCTTTAGTAGGTGATATTCCCAAGATGACATGATCATCCTCTTTGAATTTCAAGGGACGATGATGACGGTCTGTCCACTGCTTCTGTCTGTTTTGCACTGCTTGCAAGTGTCCTTGCATTACTTAACTGTCTCTATGATGTTGACCACCAACTCTGGTCATGCGAATCCTTGTCTGGTACAATGCTGACTGGTATGCCGTACAATCTTACGATTTGTCTCATATATAAGTTAGCTAAAGCTTCTGTAGACTGGCCAACTCTAAAGGTAAGAATGTGCTGACTTGGTGAGTCGTTCCATAGAAATTCTTAATCCTAACAAGTCAACCTAGTCATAGGTGCTGCTATCCATTCAGGAGTCAATCAATTGTTTATCCGAGTAAAATCCATTTAGACTCCTGACAACAAAATGATACATTCATCATTGTATCACTTGAGTTCTGAACTTGACCCGAGTTACGAGGCAAAAATTTTACACTGCCATGGCGATGCACGTATTAGGAACGTAATAAAACGTTAGGTAGGTAGCGAAGGTCATTGTAAAAATTAGCACAGTTTTAAACTACAATCTAATCTAATAATAGGGTATGGTAATTACCCAAGAAACAAACAGAAATGGCTACAGAAACCATACACTTTCGTATTTATACTAAGTACGAGGTTTCGTCTTTCCGAAATAAGGGAAGACAAAAATCAATAATCAAGAGTTCAAGGGGGGTAATAGATTAGAAATGTGGAAATCAAGGCATTTAAAGAATTTTAATGAGAATTGTCAAAGCAGTTGTGGATTAAAATCCTATTTTGGTAATCCCTATTCACATATTCGAATTAGCACAGTTATGTAGCTGATACGATATGCTCAGACATATCTAAAGGGCAAGTACATTTGTCTACTAATCACTATATATCTCAATCCACGTAAAGTAGTTATGCGAAGGGCGAACCAAGTGCACTATGGTTGATCAGACCGTAATACACTGATTCTGAAATGTATTAGTGTAGTACTCCAATAATACATATATCATGAACAAGCTTGATAAAGAATAAGCTTGCAAAACTAGGCTATAATAGCAGTATAAGTCAAGGTAGTATAGTGAATATAAATACGCTAGATTATGATGTGAGAAGTACAAAATAATTCAATTACACAAAAGACAAGACTCTACAATCTCTACAGTTATTATTCTAATTCCTTGTCTAAGTCGCTAGTTGACCTAAAAGAGGTATGGCCTTCTAAGTTCTACAATCTTAATATACACTATAGGTTGTCTGCCTAAAACAGAGATTTCAAGAAAGTCCGCGTAAAGTAGGGGTTCGAGGTTGTCTGCGTAAAGCAGAGATAAAATAATTTGGCGTAACGCATGGCTTCAGAGCTATCCGCGTAAAACAGTGAAGCGTAAGGTAGAGCTTCAGAGCTGTCCGCGTAAAAAGTCTGTGCGTAAAAGTCTGGGTGAAAGTCTGTCTGCGTAAAGTTTTGCCTAAAAGATTTGCATAAAATCTCCTGCGTAGCAGCGTAAAGTTGTACGAGATACTCATGAGTTTGTCAGTTGAATTAGTGAATCCTGACATCTGACAAAAGTACTTGTACAACGATCGAGAGGACGGTTTGATGATGAATTTGCACGGGGACCCAGGTTGTTGTTTAGTGACTTTATTGGATACAAGTCACTTTTACGCTCGAGGTGAGACAAAATCAGATGTCCTGTCAGAAAGCTGTTTCTTTTTGCACAGGGCTCGAGGTGTATCTCTGCATTTAATACACGGGATTGGGTCATGCCTGGGGAAAGCTAAGGCTGTAATAATATGCTCACATCCTATCATTATTCTACGCCTAATCAGGTTATTCTACGCTGGTTATCTATTTATTCAAGAATCATCAAGTTTATGCAGGGCAGTTACCTACGTGGCTCTCATGACGCAGGATAAGGAAGACTAAGAGATCGTGGGTAGTGGTTGTTATAACTGTAGCGTAAAGGAGACAATCTCCTGCATAATTTGGTTTTTTATGCCAACAAGAAAGTCATTTGTCTTTTACGCCAACTAGGCAGTTGATTGGTTCTTATGCCAAATTGGTCAAATGGGTTTTACGCCAACAAGGGTAAAGGGTCTCTAGCGTAAAAACTGGGTTTATCCAAACACAAGATGATGTTTCAGTCCTAGTATTCAACCTTGGATTTCTATTGGTTCCTTAAGATTAGGGTCAATACTATGGTCAATTCTCTAACTAATTCTAGTAGTGTTTATACTACTCTCAAGTCATACATAAATACGCCAAGGGATAATAGTAAGTTAATCTATAGGTAGTGATGCTAGGGTTTATTAGGTAATATGGAAGACTAGGGTTCATTTAGTAGTCTGAACTTAATGATACGTCCATGCCCTAGTTGTGTTCTTAATAGGAATACTACCCTAATTATCATCCTATCAACAGGGATTCCTATATTCTAGCAGGGGATATACTTAAGGAATTATCAGGGAAGCACATGAATCAAGCAGGATGCAATTATGTAAGTAGGACAGACTGGAAGGAAGATAAGTCATAGTCAATTATGGATGAGATCTTATCCTCTAATCCTAGGTGCAGGCTTGCTCGGTACAGTAACGTAACCGAGATAATATGCTCTGACCTGCATGGGCCACCACTAAAAATATGTCACGCCCCAGTCCCCAAAAAATGTAGGACTAGGATACGTAACCATGCCAGCCGCCCGTATATATGGCAACTCCAATATATGGAAACCATATATACGTGCGTACGCTGTATAATGAACAATAGTTCACCAATGGTATAATTAATCACAAGTCACAGGATAATATCTAAATCTCATCCACAGAATATCACATATACAGGAATAACCAATAATCAGGTAACTAGATCTCAATAACAAATATCTAAAGAATGACAGTCGGATGGAAACAAATCCACTGCCGAAATAGAATATAAAAGGAACCAGATACACACCATATAAGAACAACATCTGACAATCACGAGGCTCGAAGAGAAGACCTCCTCGGGATATACGTAACATGCCTGGATTTGCTCTCCTGCGAATGCTCAAGAACATATACACCTGGCAGGGGACCAGGTCCTCAGAGGGACATAGCAAGATACATAAAAATAACATGCCATAATATAAATACTGAATACATAAATGGGGTGTGCTAACCATCTAAGTGAATGCAATTTAAAGACCTTGTAGTACGCATGGGAATGTGTAGGCTAGACATATGCTGACGTAATTCACCAATCGTCATGACTGGCTAGTATATGTGTCATATGCCCCCTGACTCAAGGGCACTCTACAATCGTCCATCCCCGCGGAGCATGGAACGAAGGATAAAACAGGAATACCCCATCCTCCTCGGAGCATGGTAACGGGAACAAGAAAACCAATACCCCATCTCCGAGCAGCATGGTATCAGGAATACCCCATCTCCGAAGAGTATGGTATCAGGCAACAGGAATATATAAGGAGGGGGTGTCCCATATGCCTACTAGTATCTTTCTCGCCCAATATAGATGTACAAGTCGTGAAAACGACGTGGACACCTCCTACTATGATGCAAGTCTCAATAAAATAAACAACTGAGCTAAATACCGCTATATGTGTTGCTCACACTGATGGCCAGTCGCGCATGAGGCACGCATCCCTACATGTACTCACTCTGTGATGTGTAATGATATGTGTCAAGGCCTGGGAAGTTATATCAACAACTTTACAACTTTATGTGGGTCTACTAGACACTAGGTCAGACACAAGTCCTAACGTCAACGCCATCGTTGACTGCACCCGAGTTTTCTCGGACGCGCACATTTATATAATATTAAAATAGATAAACATGTAACTAACAATAACTGAATTTAAACAGTACAACAAGACAAGGTATACTTGCCTGGCAAGAGAGCTGCAAATATAATATCCGGATGTCAAATACCAAGTGTCAGAAACTATGGCCTCAGAATGAACATCTCCGGATGCTGAAATAAACATCACTAACAGTCTCAAAAAATATCAAATAGCTAGAAACACCTGTTCTTAAGTCCAATTTGGACACAGGGGCAAAAATGACAGTTTTCGGTCAAAGCGGGGTCCACATGTGGGCCAATTTGCACCGAAAAATGTGTCAGGGTCAAAGGTCTCCAAATTTGCCAAACTTAGTGTCAACAAGTCCAGAACGATGATACGAACCCAACGGAATGTCCAGAACTGGATTCTGATGTGCCGATCACAAAATCACCCGTCAAGTGGAGCTTGTGGGGCCCACGATACGAGATTTTGTCAACGTTCTCAGAATCGAACCAAACTTGGATCACAGGACCAGCGTATTGCTACGAGTCCGATGGAACAAGTTTCGTCTCGATCCGACGTGTGTACACAAAGTTGCAGCGTGTTCCAGAACAGGCGGATACGGGACGTTGTCGGCGGATACACGTTGATTCCGGTGTGCACGCACATCCAAATCAACTTCTGCGAAATTCTGCACGTCCGTATCAATGGCGCACATGTTTCGGTAAAGACCGCATGCGACCAAGTCGTCCCGTTTGGCGGGGCGTACTCAGTTCCGGGGTAAATCGGGTATGGTTTTTCCTGTTTTTGGATCGCGTGTCGTGATCGCCACAGGACGCGATGCTCCGAGCGGGTTGCACGAGCATCGAGGGGGTCATACAGCCTACGCGATGTAACTGACGAAATTAAAAACGGAACTACGAGGAGATAGAATGGGTTACCTGAACAGGGCTCCGTGGAAACTGAATTGCACATGTCCGTGTGTCGATTCGATACATGATTTGTGTCCTGGACGTGTTCGGGCCGTGTCCAGCTGCTGTGTCCGGTTCTGCTCGAGTCGGGGTCGTCACGGGGTGGTCCAGAGCTGCTACGGCCAGGGCTCCGGGGTCGTCGGCTCGTCGACGGAGGAGCTGGCTCATCACCGTTGTGTCGACCTCGTCGAGGAGGATGGGGGAAAGCTGTGGAGGGTGGTGGTGGCAGCCGGAGTCGAGGGTGGCGGGGGCGAGATGATGATGGTGGTGGAGTTGGCTGTGACGGGGTGGTGGTGGTGGCGGTCGTACGTCTCAGGCGAAGGGGAGACGTGGGGAGTCGAGGGGGAGGCGAGCGGTGGAGGAGTCGTGGGGAGTCGCTGGCGGAGGGGAATCTCCGACGGGGGGGGGGACGCACAGGCGGTCGGGAAAGGGCAGCCGACGTTGGCGGAGGGGGGGTCGTCGAGGTGGAGAAGAAGAGGAGGAGGAGGAGCTGTTGGAGTTTGGGGGGAAGTCGAGGAGGAGGAGGCAGAGGCGGGCTGGGAGAGGGGAGAGGTTAGGCGGAGGAGAGGCTGAGGAGAGGGGGCCAGCGGGGGGGGGGATGCTCGCCGCGGGGGAGGGGTCGGCGGAGCGGCTCCGGCGGGGGCTCGCCGCTCCGGCCGGAGGGGGGTTCGGCTGCGGGCTCGGGGGGGGGGGGGGTAGAGTTAGGTTTTTATTTTCTTTTTCTTTTATTTATAAAGAAAATATAATTGATATTTTAATAAAATATCTTGAGATATTTAAAAGATATTTTCGGGATATTTGTAGGATATTTTCGGGATATTTTTAGAATATTTTTGGGTGGGTCCCGCCTCCAAATGGACGGTGCAGGTTCATCGGCCAGTGAGGGGGTGACATCTCGCACTGCGATTTGCAGAAAAGTCCCTGTAATTTCTTAAATTGCGTAAAGTCCTAGCTTTAGGAAATTGCACAATTACGAAATTGTCTGGGAAAACACCCGATTCCTGAAAATTCTAAAAATGCACAGAACTGAGGAAAATTGTTATGTGAGGGTCCTGAGGGGGTGGGGGTGAGTCTGGGCAGGAGTTGGGTCTGGTTTCTGGGTGATACGGGTCATCGTATTTATTAATAAATAAATACCGCGCACGGTGTTCTCTAATTATTTAGAGGCAGGTAGGGTCATAATTTTTCTGCGGTGTCAATACACTAAATGTAGTATACTCAGTGTAAAAAAATAAAGTATTTTTGTTTGGGCACAACGGATGCATGTTGGGCCTCTAATGTCTGTTGGAACAGGGATGGGTACAGATCTAGGAATTTAATTATGTACGTTGGGTAACGATATTTGTGCGTCTAAAGCGAGGCTCAAAACAGAGTATCTGGGAGTTTGCACAAAGTGCAGAATAGTAGACTGTCACGTCTAGGAGAGGTATGCGAACTTTGTTCGGGGATAACGGTCAAGGTAAAGCTCCAAATAAGTTGGTGATGGACAGGTGCACAAGTCAATAGGATATGTAAGCAAAATAAATTAAAATATTTCCATAAATCCTAAATTGTTAAAAATAATCCTAAAATGCTGGAATCTGGTCGAGGGGGTTTACAGGCATACTTGTTGAGACATGGATAATTGTTGAGTTAGATTATTACATTTAGACTCGTGTTGTATTTAATTTTATTTGTTCGATATCTTATCGTGCTGTAGTCGATGTGATTGAGTATGTGTTCGTATTATTTTGTGTCATCCGTGCCTCCTTATGGAGATTGGATGCTTGTGTGAGATTGGCTAGATAGTATCATGACCTTGACAGCGTTCTACCGCCGATGCTGCGGCGTAGGCTGGACGTACCCGCGTACTCGTGCCCCAATTCCGGGTGCGGGTCGTGACACAACCACCTCGTCAACAGACTCGCCCGAGGCCTTTCGACCCTTGTCGAGTCTCCACGCCTACCGTCGGACATCAGCTGCCACCCCGACCTCCAGTAGTTGTAGTTCAGCCACTACCTCCTGCCCCAAAATCTCCATCCAGAAAGAAACCCTAACCTAACTCTGAATTCTCTTATAATCTAACCCATTTTATTTTCCTACTAGACCCATTTAACTTGAGTTAACCCGATAAAACCCTTTTAACTCAACTCAACTCAACTCGCATTCGCAACTCAGTTTGACTTAAACCATTAAAGCCCAATATTTCTAGCCATTTAGTTTAACACAATCTACTACAAGCTAAACCCTAAATTTCCCAAAAATTTCCTCCTTTCAACATGGCCATTTCCTATGACAACACAAGCAAGATAAGGATTGTTATTTCGTCCTTTGATGGTCATTTGTAAGGCGAGGAGAATCTTGATTGGATTCTTAAGATGGAATGTACATTCAATTGTTTGGAAATTCATTTGTGCCACCAAGTTAAGTATGTTGAATATCAAATGAAGGGAAAAATGTTATCGTGGTGGGACTAAAGTGCAAAACTATCGTATATTCCAAGGAAAGTTTCCTATAGAGTCATGGAAGAAAATGCGGTAGATGATTCACAACCGTTTTTGCTGCCCAATTATGAGCAAGTATCCTTCGCGCCAAAAAAAAAATCAAACAATCATGACGTCCAAGAGATCAAAGAGAAACTCGTCAAAATAATTAAGTTACTTGAGATCGCAAGGTAGTTGATTCACCAAGAGGCGTCGACTCCGCTTCAACCAAATCATCACATTCTTATCTACTTGAACCATGATCACAATCATGACGACCAAGAGGATCTTATTCTTGTTCTTGATTGAGTCGGTCTTACCTAAAGCTTCTGAAGTGGAGGAAAAATTAATTCCAATTAACGCTAGACGAGCTGACCAAGATTGATTTTGGGAGTAACAAGGAAGAACATTTGGTTGACATGAAAAAATTTGATGAGGTGTCTTCCGCACTTCGCGGGGAGTCGTTATCTTCCAACAGCAAGGACAGGGGCGTCATACCCCGACACAATCTTTGACATTATCCCTTGCTCCATGTGAGATTGAGATAGTGCATCATAAATAAGCCTTTATGCTTCGTCATCAAACAACATATGACCCTTTCATTTGGGGTTATTTCGATTCGCCATGGTTCTAACATTCGATTCTTATTGAAGACTTCTTCGAGCGAGCTTTCATGGCCACTTTCTTATGCAAGAATCCATTTTTAAAAATCCCAGAGATCTTATTGTTGCTCCTAGTAAGGAAAGTGTTGTTGCTACCTTTCTTGTAGAAGCTACTTGGCAAGCGTAGCAAGCCATATTTTATTGATAATCGTGTACTTCCACCGTGTATTCTATGCCAAGTTCCTAACTCTTTTCCCTTTCATCGGCGACGGAGATCTATATGCTCAGCAATCAGTCTTTCTTCACATTCTTCTCAGTGGCGACATCACTTATGATGAATGTCGTCAAATCTTTGAACTGGGTGGCGCCCCTCCAGAGCCTCACAACCGAAAGTAGATTTTTCCTCCATATATCCATCCGTATGGACTCGGGATTGCCTAGGGACAGTTTTATTGCAGCATGTCTTTATCGTTCTATGTATTCACGCACAGGCTTTTTTCTCTCACTAAGTAATGTCTATCAAGGAGGCATAGTCATGTCCATTCCTCCATCATTGAACCGATCGTGGAAGAGACTTCTGAGGTCTTCGATCGACGAGATACAATTATCCAGGAGCCTGCAGAACTATTTGAATGATGCTTCGGCCAATGCCCCTACGAAGATCTTGGTAGGAGAGCATCGTTACGAGGTAAATGCCCCATCATCATATCAAAATAATTCATGTATTAACAGGGAGACGACTTCCCGTCGAACGGAATCATGGAGAAGGGCTTGTACATGGGCGAGTATGCTACGTTCTTCCATTCGAGAGGATATGGTTATCGTACCCTGAGATCACGTAGTGTATCCCGGTTGCTCATTGAGTCCAAGCAAGCTCGAAGTTCCTGTACTTACCGCATTGCTTCCCGGGCCTCATCTACTGTCGATGGAGCAGATGATCTTGGCAAGGTATGATTGTCATCAGCGGGGGTAGCAGTTGCATTTGACTCTTCGTTGGTTCCAGGATCCCGGCTTACTTATGCAGAGGTCCTTGGTGTTTGCTCTGAGCTCTGCACCGCCTAGGTCAGAGTCTACATTTAAGTACTCATGATCTGTTCAATACTCGTTTCTTTCATAACCTTTTTTTTCCCAGAATGAATTCGCCCGACCACGACGAATCCTGCCCTCCTGTATTTCTTTCTCATTGGACCACTGGCTGGGGCGCCCCTATGAATTCAATGATTTAAGGGCCCCGGGTCTCCAAGAAAGCCTACTGGTTGGCCTGGTTGTCCCCCCGGTGGTGGCCGGGCGGGCCTCGGTTCAATCTTGCCGATTCCTTGTCTATCATGGGTGGGTTTATTGTCCTCTCCTGCCATGTACACTATCATCACATGGGGAGAAATCGATGGGATGGTCGATCTCTAGCTTTTCGTATCGGATCCTTATATCGAGTTATCGTTAGGAAAGGTTAGCAGTGTTGCATCTTCTTTAGACTCGAAGGGAACACTACCCCCAATGTTAGAATGTGCTTCACTTTTATGAGGGTGACTACCCTCAGAAATCTCAGCGTATGTTCCTAGAGAATCATTTTCTCCTCGGAACGACGGGTTGTTATAGAGTTCTGGAGGATTGCTACTCACAGCTTGCAGAGTCATCTTGGGTCTTAAGGAAATACCGCCCCCAGTTGACAATTTTTTTGTCTTTGAGCAGGTGCCCAGGAATACTCCTTCTTTATGTACTATTGCTTATCTCTGTCTTCTTGACATACTGGCTGAGAGTGGAGGGTTGGAGGTGTTAGACTTTCAGCCACCTTCGTGGAGGAAGATCTCCAAGTGGAACAACATGAGGCGAAGGGCAACTCCTCCTCCTCTGGCATTTGTACATGTTCTCCGGGATACTGCCGGATGGGTGCTTTTGGTTACAATTGCTGAAATAATGATTGCCTATTTGCAGGTACTGCTATTTTAGCATAAAAGTAGTTAATGATGATGTTGGCATAGTGATGCCCCAGAGGGGATATCTCACATGTCGTAGCTGTCTCCCTCGCTTTGCTCTTATGATTGATTATGTCATGCAAGTCGGGCGAGGGATGATTCACCTTTACACCCTCCTTATGAGCACGGATAGACCGAGCTCATGGGTGTGTAGGTGGTATTTCTTCTCCCTGAACTGGGGTTCATACAAGAACTTTTTCTAAGTTATCAGTGGAAGACTTTTGAGACTGACCCAGTCCAAATGCCCCAACAGGCTGGACGTATGGGTCATTCTTGTACAACTTTTCGTCAGGGGGCACATAACAGTTAGCGGCGCATGCTTACGGTCCGTCAACTAAGCAGTTGATTGATCTTGGAAAGCTCGTACTTCCCTATACTTCATCGTCCTAGCACGCACTGGCACATATTACAAAGAGTCCAAATTTCTTCCATCTTCAAGGTGGTGCATGGAGTCGACGTCGTAGGAGATTCTGTCGAAGACAGAACCTTTGTTCTTATCTAGGGCGCATGCAGTTGTTTTCCTGCGCCTAGAGTTCAGTGATGCATGCCTTTTCTTCTACGCCCCACGTCGTTGGCGCATGGGCTGTGCATCAAACCCCAAGCTTCTGGCATCTTAGTATTTTCCTTTGTCAGAGCTTAGGTGCTGAGTACTTTCCTTCTTAGACGTGGCCGCCGCAAGGACAGGACAACCTTTATGGATGCCAAATGTGCGTCTTGCACAACAGGTAGAGAGAGGGAGCGCCTGCTCCGCAGTTGGGTGAGGCACACTGGCCTTGGTGACTCATGTCCTGCGGATCTTCTTAGGCTTTGTTAGCCTTGGCGAAGGACCTGTGCTGCCCTTTGAAAGCATTTCCTCAAAGGCTTGCTGGTCGAAGCGTACGACCAGCATCTCTTGGTAGACACCAGCTTCGGCGTGTCGGACTGCATCACTATCTTTTCATTCGTGGAAAAGGGTGTCCCCAACAGAGTCTCCATTCTTGTTTTAATACAAGAAACAAGTTGTGCAAACATGGTTTATTATATTAAAAGTCAAGGAAAGTACAAAGAATCCTTAAACAAGAAATCTAAGTACAAAAGAATTCTGGGGAGTGTGACGAAGGAGATCGAGTACTGCAGATGACTTATTTACTTCGTTGACGGTCTGAGGATGAAAGAAACTTGCTAGGTCTCTGGCTCACTGGCACGAAAGACAGCAACTGGGTTCCTAAGTGTGCTTTCTCTCTGCCTCCGTCTCTGTCTGCATGCGTCTTTTTCTTGGGGGAATGCATCCCTGCTATTTATAATCATCTACACTAGATGACTTAGGGGCGCACATATGATATGTTCCATAGTTAGGTGGCCGCATGGGCAAAATATGGTTGCAACCGTAGGCGCATGCCACTATCGAGATGCCACATGGCATCGGTGGTGATATGTTGTTAATGAAATTTCAGTTGGGAGATGGGGTTGTTTTAACCCTTTGTGTGCATAACTTGGTCAATTCGACACGTAGTTAGCACTGATTGTTTGAAGATATTTTCAGATGTAACAAAAAGATCATGAAAGCTGACTTTCTCCTGGGGATAGGGCCACAGAGAGACCATGCCTCATGGATCATGGCAACATGAGAACTAGGATGCATGGCTTTTGGTCCTCGTGGAGACTAAGTCTTATGAACACTTTGGCCAAATGAGGACTGTGACACATGGAGTTGGGGTCGCATGCGAGCTCTTACCGAGATTGGGCCATAAGAACACCTTGGCCGCATGAAGACTGGGCGCATGTAGTCGGGGCCGCATACGAGTTATATCGTGAACATGTGGCACTGCAGGCCTGACAGAGTCATGAATACATTGATGTGACTTTATGCCTTTTAGTGTGCCGCCTTTCTCACGATTCTTGAAGCGTTTAGGGCCATTTCAGAACCTTTATGACAGGCAGTTAATGTTGTGTCAGGGCTTTATGCGGCTCCTACTTTCATCAATGTCTGGGTTGCATGGATGCTTTTACAAACTAGACGAGTCTCTTGGCCGCATAGGCTCCATACAACTCGACTTCACCAAGTCAGATTTTGGAGGCACATCTTCTAGGCTCATGGACTCTATGCGGCCTGCCTTCACCAAGCCAAGTTTTGAAGGCATATCTTCTGGACGCATGGACTCTGATTTTCCATGCTTGTACAATATAGTTTTGCACCTATGCTTAGACATTGGAATGGAATTAAACACATATCGAGATATCTTCGTGGAACAACAAATATTATATTATTTTATTTCTGTGATTCAACTAACAATTCTTTTCTAGTTGGTTATGCAGACTCAGATTATCTTTCTGACCCTCATAAGGATTTCTTCCAAACAGGCTATGTGTTTATTAATAACCATACAGTTATATCTTGGCGATCAACAAAGCAAGTTTCAATAGCAACTTCGTCTAACCATGCAGAATTAATTGTACTATATGAAGCAACAAAAGAAAGTATATGGTTGAGATTGATCATTCATCATATAAGATTAAATTTTCAACTACCTACAGTTACAAATGAGCCAATAACAATATTCATAGACAATGCGGCTTGCATTGTCCAAGTGAGAGAGGGATTCATCAAAGGAGATCGAACCAAGCAACTTCCACCAAAGTTGGTTTATGCACATGAGCTACAAAGGACGAAAGTGATCGAAGTCAAGCAAGTAAGATCACATAAAAATTTAGCCGATTTGTTCACTAAGGCACTACCAAAAACCATATTTCAGAAATTGATATACGGAATAGGTATGCGACGACCTAATCATCAAACCAACTAGCTGTTACAGATCCATTATATCGAGGGGGAGTATGGCTTGTAAAGAATATTTTTGAGTTTTGTGCGTTGTACTCTTTTTCTTTAACTAAGATTTTTTTCACTGAATTTTTCTTAGTAAGGTTTTAATGAGACAACAAATGCGCATACACCACCAATTAATTAATGGTGAATATCCAAGAGGGAGTGTTGTAAATATGGATGATTCACCATAATTATTTGGTCTACACAACATATGTCTTTTGGTTATCCATAATCTATGTCTTTTGACATTTCTCTTAATTGTTGTAAGTCCATATAAAGGATCATTCTCTAATTGATTGACATGGTAAATAAAATAGAACAATTGTCCAACCTACTTTTCTCAACTCTATAATACCTATCATGAATTCATATGCATTTCATCTCTTTCGTCCTTCTTTCAGGCGTGAATGAAATTAATGCAGAAGACAGTGATATGACCACATTGTCTACCGGCTCTTGTGTGTCTACCGAAGACTGTTATGGTCAGTGCGCAGGACTTTGTTTCTATTGCGATGCTACGAATCGCTGTAGGTGCTACGTACGATGCTAGCTAGCTGGTTCTTAAGCTTATTGTGAAGATGGAGTTGCGTTGTCATGTGGCACCTAACATTGGTGTGACAGAATGGTGAAACTCAGTTGTTTGCCTTCACAAAGTATTATTATTGTTGTTGCTGCTGCTATGGGTGGATTTGTTGTCTTCTTTCCCGGAATAATTAAGATAGCCTCGGCCTTGATCTCAAGTTTCTTACTTTTTTGTGTCTCAATATTAACAGCTTAACTTATATAATATGTGATATTGTATTATTTACTACATACATCTGAGCACTCACTAATAAGGTTTTGTGTTTCGCTCAAGTAACTTTTATAATGTCCCTTAAATATATTTTTTCCAAGTTGTTTCTTGTTGTACAGCTTCTGCTGGAATCCTCCTAAATTATTGGCTAGTAACAATCTTTTTTCTGCAATATTTTATATCAGTTTTTTAAAACCAGATGATACACCACCCTTACTATCGAAGGAATAATACGAACCTAAAGAAAATTTTCCTTGGGTGTACCCACCCTAAACTGGTATACATATGAAGTAAGTGACCTTGTTTTTTATATCAAGTGAGATCTAATAAACAATCTGTTGATATGGTATGTTGGGTGTCATATTTAAGTATAGTATAAGCACATGGGAATATCCTGAGGACATATTTGGGATGCCAGAATATGTCACAGGATATTCCATTATGAGATTATTGTCATAATGATTGAGATCATTGTATTAATGACTGTAAGGCTATATAATGCCAATGAGACAATCAACTAATTTCAACATGGTATCAGAGCCAAGTTTCCACAAACCCTAGCCGTCACCAAGCTTCCACAAACCCACAGGAGGATTTTCTAGATCTCCTCCACCGAACTCTTCCACGCCCCCCTCCCTTCCCGCCTCGTCTACCCCCCTCCCTTCAAAAAAAAAAAAAAAAAAAAAAAATCTTCACGGCTGCTGCGACTGCTGCTGCTGCGACGGCGGCTGTGACATGCGTGCTGCCGCCTCCTCCACACCAGCACTAGACATCGCCTAATAGGGATGCCTAGATCTGGAAAAAGGGGGGACATGTTCGGATCTAGGAGCGGACGACGAGGACGAGCGTGAGTCGTGGAGCGGACGTGACGTGATTGGATAGACGAAGCATCGATGGAGGAGATCATCAAGAAGCTAGATTCTGCAGAGGTGGCGACGTTGATGAAGTTGTTGACGATGTCGGCTGGTGAGAACACGACACGAACGTCGCCGGAGTTGAAGCTTCCCTCCATCGATCTGAAATTAGATGGACCAGCCACCTATCTGAGTTGGTCACGGCGGGTGAGAAGAACCCTCGCAGGAAAAAACATGGAGGGGTTCCTGACGGGCGAGACGACAGAGCCGGACGAGGGCTCGACAGGACGCGATGAGTGGAAGTCCACTCATATGGTGATCTACATCTGGCTTCTCAACTCCTTAGTCCAGTCTATTGCCGCCACAGTAGACGGTATTGAGATGGTGAAAGATGTGTGGGAGAAGTTGAGAAGGACCTATGATGGTGTGGGGAACAACTTACGGGTCTTCCAGATAAAGGGGGAGATTGATGACACCGTACAGGGAGAGAAGACGGTGCAGGAGTATGCCACGGAGTTGGAGCGTCTGTGGTTGGATTATGATCACTCCTCAGATCGGGCGAGCTGTGGGGACCCTAAGTGTAAGGAGAGACAGGTGTGTCTGCAGGAGAGGACGATGAAGTTTCTCAAAGGGCTGACTGCAGCTTTCGTACAGAGGACGGCCCTACTTCTAGCCCAACCAAAGATCCCTAGCCTTGAGGAGGCTATCTCAGCCATGATCCAGGAGGAGACACGCATCAGGCTGCAAGCAGGGACATGTGGTCCCCCCGAAGCAAAGTCAGCACTAGCGATCACCAGCTTAGGTAACACACGATCTAAGGGAGAACCCTGGCAGGATAACCGGCAGTGCTACAACTGTGGGGAGATGGGTCATCATCGATATGCTTGTACCAAACCACCTAGGGAGGGAGACTCAGGTGGTGCACGAGGACCGTTCGGCGGACGAAGATATAATGGAGGACGTGGTCGTGGTCGAGGGGGTAGACGAGGCGGCCAAGGAGGTTATCGAGCAAACCTCCTGATATCAGAAGGGAACGGAGAAGCTGATGGCACCATTACTGTGGAGGACCAGGCACTGGGAGACATGAGGAGTAGAACATAGGAGGCGTCCACCTCATTCTTTGTTAGGGGCAACGCTGCCATATATGCCCATCCATCAGAAGGTACTGACGAATCACTTGCCCTTGCGTCTATCTCTTCCCTTAAATCATCAGACTGGATTATCGACTCGGGAGCATCTCGACATGTGACTGGGAATGCTAGTGAGTTTTCTTCCTACACTCACCTAGCATCAGCAGACAGCATTCAGACAGCTGATGGCACTTTCCAGCCAGTGGTCGGTAAGGGTACTGTTAATTGTACAGGTTCAGTAAGATTATCCAATGTTTTACATGCTCCATCATTTCCAGTCAGTCTCTTGTCCATTAGTTCTATAATCCTCCAACTTAAATGCATTGTTTCTTTTGATATTCCTAAGGTGACCTTCCAGGAGAAAGGGACAGGACGAAGACTTGGGACTGGCACTTGGCATGAGGGACTGTGGTACCTAGATCGAGAAGGACTGGACTCAGCATTGGTATCTATGGCAGAGAAGGCTGGCATGGAAGGACTGCAGCAGAGGACTGAGGATACCTTGATGCTCCATCATCGGAGGATGGGACATTCTTCCTTTGATACTCTAAGTAAGTTATATCCAGAGATTTATGCAAAAACAAAAAAAGAGAAATTAGTATGTGATGCGTGCGAGTTAGGAAAACTTACTAGGAGCTCATATGTTGGCACGGGTCATAGGAGCACTTTTACTTTTGAGGTAGTACATTCTGATGTCTGGGGTCCATGTGCTACTAACACTATGAATGGTTATAAGTACTTTGTTTCTTTCATTGAGTGTGCCTCTCGTGTTACCTGGTTATATTTGATGAAAAATAAGAATGATGTACCTGCTTGTTTTCGGGATTTCCATAAGCATGTCCAGACTCAGTACAAAGCAGTTGTGAAGGTACTGAGGTCTGACAATGGAACGGAGTATACCAACAGGACGCTTGCAGAATACTTGTCAGCACACGGAATACAGCATCAGACCACCTGTGCATACACACCAGCACAAAATGGAGTTGCAGAAAGGAAAAACAAACACCTTCTGGAGGTCGCAAGAAGTATGATGATCGACATGAATGTCCCACAGAGTCTGTGGGGGCATGCAGTGTTGACAGCAGCTCAACTCATCAACAGGATGCCCTCGAAGGTCCTCGGATGGAAGTCCCCATGTGAGGTATTGCAAGGCAATAATAGTGGGATACTCCCACTGAAGGTGTTTGGGTGTGTGTGTTTTGTGAAGGACAACAGGCCATCAGTTGGGAAACTTGACCCTAGAGCGGTCAAATGCATCTTCGTAGGCTACTCGGCGACCCAGAAGGGGTATGTGTGCTGGAGTCCAGTAGAGAAGAAGAAGTTTGTCAGTATGGATGTTCACTTTCGGGAGCATGAGCCATACTACCACCAGGACGGAACTTCACACAACACGCCTAATACTGCCAGTATTAGGCGAGAGGGGGAGATGGAGAACTTTGTGGTAACCGATTTAGAAGTTTGGCATGGAGGCACGGAGAAGGGACAAGAAGGTGAAGGTGTTAGGCCTACGGCTCAGGGAGAGTTACTTACCTACAGCAGGAGAGAGAAGCAAACTGCAGGACCAGTACCGACAGTGCCAGTGCCAAGTCCTTTGCCTGCGTTCGTCCCAACTCCTGAGGCACCGACACCAACCCCCCTTCAGGTGATACCCCCTCCTTCACAAAATATCATTCCTCCTACTTCTACTCCTCCCACACCACTATCTGTACGGAGGACCACTCGCAGCAATGCAGGAAATCCTCCAAACAGATATGGTTGGGATATTGCTCAGTTTGTTTCTTATGACCATATCTCTTCTTCTCATGGAGCATTTATA
Source organism: Iris macrosiphon (assembly GCA_036927795.1). Taxonomy (NCBI): domain Eukaryota; kingdom Viridiplantae; phylum Streptophyta; class Magnoliopsida; order Asparagales; family Iridaceae; genus Iris; species Iris macrosiphon. The sequence goes on from JAYESA010000719.1 coordinate 102,088, forward strand.
GCATCTTTGGATAGTATTACTGTACCTAACAATTGGCAGGTTGCCAAGAACGATCCAAAGTGGAAAGCGGCAATGCACGAGGAGTTGGGAGCTCTGGAGAAGAACCACACTTGGGAGCTTGTGAGATTGCCAGAGGGGAAGAGAGCAGTTGGATGCAAGTGGGTCTTTACCGTGAAGCAGAACCCAGATGGACAGGTTGAGCGCTACAAAGCTCGACTAGTAGCCAAAGGATACAGTCAGACGTACGGCATCGACTATGACGAGACCTTTGCACCAGTTGCAAAGATGAGCACTGTCAGGACTCTGATTTCTCTGGCAGCGAATGGTGGATGGAAGCTACACCAACTGGATGTGAAGAATGCGTTTCTTCACGGAGATCTAGTGGAGGAGGTGTACATGGAGATACCACCAGGATTTGGCACCAATCAGACAGTAGGCAAGGTCTGCAGGTTGAAGAAGTCCATCTATGGACTGAAGCAGTCTCCTCGAGCGTGGTTTGACAGATTCAGAAGAGCGATGATAGGGATGGGATATCAGCAGATCAATGCGGATCATACTGTGTTCTTCCGTCGGAGTGGAGGCCACATCACCATGCTTGCGGTGTATGTGGACGATATGATTATCACAGGAGATGATGAGCAGGAGATCGCCCAACTCAAAGGAAAGCTTGGCAAGGAATTCGAGGTGAAGGATCTCGGCCTTCTTCGGTACTTCCTTGGGATTGAGATTGCTCGAGAAGCAGAGGGGATTGTTCTCTCTCAAAGGAAGTATGCATTGGACCTTCTCACAGAAACTGGGATGTTGGGGTGCAAACCTGCAGCGACACCAATAGATCAGAGGTTCAAGATTGATGCTGAGGCTGGAGAACCAGTTGATCGGGACAGATACCAGAGACTGGTTGGCAAGTTGATCTATTTGAGCCACACACGTCCTGATATCTGCTTTGCAGTAAGTGTGGTGAGCCGCTACATGCATGACCCACGGAAGGGTCATATGGATGCAGTGTACCAGATTCTGAGGTACCTGAAAGGTGCTCCCGGGAAGGGACTAATATTCAGGAAGAACAATCACGTGAGCATCGAGGGCTACTGTGATTCTGACTGGGCTAGTTGTGCTGATGACAGGAGGTCTACCTCAGGATATTGCATATTTGTAGGAGGTAACTTGGTCTCCTGGAGGAGTAAGAAGCAGTCTGTGGTGGCCAGATCGACAGCTGAAGCAGAGTACAGAGCTATGGCCTTGGGAGTTGCAGAGCTGCTATGGTTGAAGAATATGCTGGTGGAGCTGAAGCTGGATCAAGGAGCCAAGATGAAGCTGTGGTGTGACAATCAGTCAGCTATTAGTATCGCCAACAATCCAGTACAGCATGACAGGACCAAACACATCGAGATTGATAGATTCTTCATCAAAGAGAAGTTGGATAGTGGATTACTGGAGCTTGGCCATGTTCCAACCAGGGATCAAGTAGCAGATGGACTAACCAAGGGACTCGCCTCAGTGAGCATGATTAGAGGATGTGACAAGATGGGCTTAGTGAATATCTTTCACCCATCTTGAGGGGGAGTGTTGATATGGTATGTTGGGTGTCATATTTAAGTATAGTATAAGCACATGGGAATATCCTGAGGACATATTTGGGATGCCAGAATATGTCACAGGATATTCCATTATGAGATTATTGTCATAATGATTGAGATCATTGTATTAATGACTGTAAGGCTATATAATGCCAATGAGACAATCAACTAATTTCAACACAATCCTATAAAGGGTATTTAATAGGATTAGGAAGAAAGTGTTGGGATTTATTTAAAATTGGTCACTAGTGACCCAATTCCACCAATATATATGATGTGGCAAATTTCAAGTGTGTGTATTTCAATATAAGCGTAATCATTTATTGACTTGAAGAAATATGATGTGGTACCTTAAGTGGCTCGTATGGTAAATTTTTTTTCTAGTGGACAAGATTCAAATTTCATAAGAAACAATTATTTTTATCACTTTCTTTAGAGAATTTTTTTTTGGAGCTACGAAGGAAACAAACGTGGCACTTCGATGGTGCTCTATGCACTTCACACATATGCATAAGCAATGCGTTGATCAACGGCATTCGCGCATTCTGCGCTTCAGCGGAGTTTCGCGGCTACGTGCATTCTGCACATTTAGGGTGTGATTCTGCAAGATATCTTATTTTACTGTTTGATGTAAGACGGTTCAGCTTCATAACTGCCCTATTAATATGGGAGTTAATATTGGTAATTGCACACTTAATGGGATATTTACCTTTCTGGATATTTGTCCATGTTCTGCGCTTCAGCAAAGCTAATCGGCACTCTGCGTTCTGTACATTCAGCGACTACGTGGTTCGACAAGATCTCCTATTTTTTTGTCGTCTTCTGTTGTGAAATGGTTCAACTTTGTAACTTCTCTATTAATAGGGACTTATTGTTAGTTACCGCCGACTTAATGGAAAATTTTACTCTTTGGATATCCGCTCAAGTTGGCAGTGGACGGTTATGGCTGCTAAGGGGTTGACTGCAGTCTTTTGAACTAGTGCACAGATGAAAGAAGAGAACCCACAAAAAACCAAAGAACATCACGGATAAGAGCTAGTACCCCTGTCGAATTGGATCCGACAAAGAAGGTTGACAAAGATGTGGGCCGAAAGTTCTTCTGAACTTGATAATTCTTGGAAGCGAATCGACAAATAGGAACAAATCTCGCTTTGAAGAACACTAATATTCATCACCCCAACTAGAAGTTTCATTCACAAATTTCTTATTTCATAATTATTTCTTTTACAACAACTTTGTTCACTACTAAAAATAAGTCAAAGCCGGGCAACACACTGCCTAGGTGTTCACCTGTGATACTAAATAGGCATACGAGTTAGTTAAATATACAAAGCCAGGCAACACGCTGCCTAGGAGTTTTTAACACTAGCAATCATGCCTTTTTCCTGACTATTTCACCTTTACATATCAAGTTTAGACCTGAGACACATTGACTATTAAACACTTCTCAGTTAGTTCCTCCCATAGAATAGACATTCTACCTATCAAATGCATATGCATTCATATGTTTACAAGTGTACATACATTAGAAAGTGAGAGGACCTCAAACTGATCCATAAAATAAACAAGATGGTAGACTAAAATCCCATAAAATCAGACAAAGCAACCACTCTTAAATGTCAACTCCACAATGAAAAGTTATTTGACCCGCGTTTGCTTTTATTATTCCATTCTAGCAGTGACTCAAAAGGAACAAGCTGCCAACGATAGAAAAAATAAAAAATATAGATTTCAATTCCAGCAACTTAGCAAATCATCATAATAGGTCCTCACAACCAGCGGCGGCGTCGGCATACACAATTGAAAACCAATGATTAAACTAGTCCGAATAAAACAACTCACCCACACCCAGTAACTTGTGCAAGTTAATAGATGACCGAATAAACCACCCTGAAAGCAAAGAAAAGGTGTCAGCATATATATATATATATATATATATATATATATATATATATATATATACATACGATTTTTTTTTTTCAGAGCAACAAAATTAAAACAAATTTCACTGAGAGCGTTAAAATTTTCACAGAAAGCATAATAACGCCTATCCGAATGACTTTTTACGATTTTTCGAATTTTTTTTTAATTTTCCATCTGGTTGCCGTTAAAATATATATATATATATATATATATATATATATATTATATATATATAACGTGCTAACGTTTTTTCTAGAAAAAAATATCCTTCCAAAGAACGTTATATATATATATATATATATAACTCTCTCTCTCTCTCTCTCTCTCTCTCTCTCTCTGCTCTCTAACACTCTCTCTCTATGCTCTCTCTCTCTCTCACTAACTCTCTGCTCTCTCTCTCACTCACTCTCTGTGCTCTCACTCTCTCGTTTTTGCTCATCTCTCTCTCTCCCTCTCTACTCTCTGTGCTCTCTCTCTCTCTCTCTCTCTCTCTCTCTCTCTCGTTCCCGTTCTCTCTCTCTCTCTCTCTCTTTGTACTCTCACTCTCTCGTTCCCAAGCTTACAACGGCACTTGGCAGTCTTACGCTGGCATGTCACAGCTTTATGTTGGCATGCCACAACATTACGAGAGATATTAGGGAGTGAGAGAGAGAGTGAGAGAGCGTAACGTGAGAGAGAGTTAGTGAGTGAGAGAGAGAGAGAGTGAGAGAGTGTTAGAGAGCAGAGAGAGTGTGAGTGAGAAAGAGAGTTATTAAATTTTTTTTTATTATATATATAAAACGTCCTTTGGAAGAACGTTTTTTCTAGCAAAAACGTCATTTCAAAGGACGTTATATTTATATAATAATTTTTTTTTTTAACGACTAAGACGGAAATCAAACGATTTTTTTAGAAAATCGTAAAAAGCCCTTCGGAAAGACGTTATGATACTTTCTTTGAAAATTTTAAAAATTTTATGCTCTCGGTGGAATTTATTTTAATTTTGTTGCTTTGAATAAAATTTTCCGAGATATATATATATATATATATATATATATATATATATATATATATATTCAACTTCTGAAATAAAACTGGACAAGCAATGCTCAAAATATAAAAGGTGATGTTGCAGGTACCATATCAAGGTGGTGCACCAGCATGGCACCGGCCTGTTGCAGATGCCAACAAATCCTGAAAAAAAAAACTACGCAAACCTAAACAATAATGTTAAATAGTATATATCAGTGAAAATAGATATAATAGAATGTGCCCTACGCCAAAAAGATAAATTAACTCTCAAAGACATGATATTTTACATCTGATCATGTAAGATCAAAGCTTTCTAGTTCCATACAATGTATTTATGTACAAAACCCAGACTGATGAAGCCAATCACTCTGATACCAGGACTAATAAACAAACGATTGAGCAAACACCATCCTCTCAGCCACGAGAGCTCCCTGTTAGAACATGCAAATTTAATAAATAGGACCTAGCAAACCACCATGTAATTTTTCGTTATCTCACGATTCTTGAGACATTCTGGGTGACGAATGGCATGTCAGAACTAATGACAGACATTGAATATCGTGTCAGAAAATTTCATGCGGCTCCTTACTTCTTATGCGGCCTCCAATTTTTTGTTGTTCAGGCGGCATGGATGCTCTACACGTTAGACAAGTTCCTCGGCCGCATGTGCTTTCTATGGCTCCTTTGCAACCTGCTTTCATTTTGAGGGTTCTTGGGCTCTATGCGACCTGCATAATTTTCATGCTTCTACAAGACCCCCTTCAAAGTTTTTCAAAATGATAAGTTAGAATACTTTGAACTAGAAGCATGGTCGAGCACTTTTGGCCACATATGAGTGACATGCCGCATAGACATGTTGCCGCATAGTCGGTTCTGCCAGGCTGTCAGATCATTACAGGCCGAGATTTGGCTTGATCTCCGAGGAGATTTCTTAGTATTCCATGCCATCTTTTGGGTTCAGACTCCGAGACGACAGTTTAGAGGAGATAAAGCGGCTCAACAAACGAGGAGTCACCATCATCTCTTTCCGCTACCTGGATCGAGGCATATTGGGATTCGAACAGCCGCTATCATTATCCCAAGCCTCATATCATGGCCTATATAAGGAGGTTTAAGGAGAGAGAAGTATTTTACAAACTCTCAAGTCTTTCAAACTTTCTTCTCTTCTTCTTCCTTGCTGCCATGGCTCCCAAAGCTTCCTCCTCTGTTGTGCTGCCAAGAAGGCCCCGAAGGACAAGGACAAGACCAAGGGGGAGGGCTGCGATGCCGCGGCTAACCCTCCTTTGTTTTCCGACGCTGATCAGTCGTCGATGAAGGGTAGGTCATTTGGGGAAGACGAAGTGGATTTCTGAACACAGAGACACATATGCATAGTTGGACGCATGGATAAGTCTATGCGCCAACTTCTCACTGTCGCATGGGTAGCCCAGCCGCATGGGTGACTCTGCCGCATGGGTAACCTAGCGGCAAAAATAACCCTGCAACATGGGTTGTCTCGGCCGCATGAGTGACCATGCCGCAAGGTTTTGGCTCTGCCGAATGAGCAAGCCAGCCGCATGAGTATATCACTTTGGAGAATTGATAATCCTTTCAATGATTCTGACCGAGCTTCTTTGTGGTTTTTGACGTGACTTTGTCCAACGCACCCTCTGGTGACCTGGTCCTCGGTCACGGTATGCTTCCATTAAACATGAACCTTGGGGATCTGATTGCAGCCGTTAAGACCCAGACTGACAAGGATCTTCCGTCTGAACGTCAACAAAAGATCGATCAGCAAACGCCTTCCTTCTTGTTGAGATAGATAAACTCAGGGGAGATCCCCACGAAAAATGGGAAGCACTTCTTTAAGAAGTCGTACTTCCTGTTTGGGGATGTACTGGAGTCTTCTCAGTTCGAGATATGGACGACCAAGGAGAGCTGGTCTTTTACCTTCTGCGAGACGGAGATGATATTTTCTTCTTTTGAACGTCAACTGCCTATGTCGGCCCTGAAGGTGATGATGGGTCCACGACGGATGGATTAGAAATTAACCCCTGAGCCACAGGGGCTCTCCTTGGCAATGTCCGATGTGGGACCGGCAAGAACAAATGAGAGTTTTACAGTGCGAAGGAGTCACCCTTGTACTCCTTACTTGGATTGAAGCCCGGTCTTGTCGGAAGTGAACTGGGACCAAACCTTAGCATATATGCGGCGGGCACATTCCTTTATCAAGTTGCCAAGAAGGGACCTATCCCACAGGACAGCTGTGGGCTCTTAGCTAGGCACATTATAGCCCTCCTGGTGTCGTTTGACTTTCTGGATTCTAAAGAAGTACGAACGGGAGCTCAGGGCTACCTATTTATTTTTTGCCGTAAGGGGTACGTGTCATGGTTTGGAGATAAATCTCCCCCTCTTTGAAGCCCTGATGGAATTGTTCAACCTTCGAAC
>JAYESA010000720.1:107500-108976 GCA_036927795.1 Iris macrosiphon
GGCGAAGGATTCCAGGGGCGCGGTGCGCTGCGTTGCAGCAGTTTCTGCGCGCGCGCTGCGGTCCCCCTGCTGTGCGACAGAAACAGCCGCGTCTCGTGGCTGCTCCTTGCCCCCGTGCGGGCGGGGGGTTGGGCAAGTTTCCTCTAGAAATGACAAGCTCCTCAAGCACTTTGGTCCCCCGGAGTCAGCCCCACAATAAAACTGCAAATCTATTATAGGGGGAAGCAGTGTGTTGGGCTGAAATTTGAGGCGGGCAACGAAATGCGAGCGGACCAAAGGCACCGCGGTGCGAACGAAATCCCCCCGACCCGACCCTATCGTTGCCGCGCTCGGTGCAGCAAGAACGAAAGTTGCACCACGGACCCTCGTGCGAAGCGAGCTGTGCGAGGCCACGGGGCGCGGGTGCGCGGCCGTGTGCGCACTGTGCGATGCGACCGGAATGCGTCGCAGCGGAGATGCGACGACGACCCCGAACGAGCTAAATTCGTCGCCTCGCTCATTGCGGCGCGACCCGCCCCTCGATCGTGCAGCGAGCTCCTCGCTGCGGCCCTGCGAGCGAGCGCCGCGACCCGTCGCGGCGCCACGAACTGCTGGAAAGGACGGCAGAACGAGCGATTCGCCTCGTCGTGCTCGGCGGAGCACCCGGTGCTGCTGCGAAGCTGACCCGATCCGTATCTCCCGCGGGTCGAGCCCTTGCGGCTCCTTGCGGGGGTACGATTCGGGCGGCGTGCGGCAGCCTCGGGTGCGGCCGTGTCGGCACGTGAGTGGTTTTAGACCCGCTAGCCTCGGCAGGCTCCCTGCTTCCGTGCAGCCAACTGCCGACGCTACGGTCCCGTCAGTAGGTTCCCGGCCTCGCCGGCGACACCCTCGGTTGCCTGTGCATAAAACCCGGTCGCATCTGGGAAACGCCACGTTGCGGATGTTCCGAGCCGTCCCTTCCGCCTCGTGCGGTAACGGGAGGGCACCCGAACTCGTGCCACTCGATGCCCCCGAGTCACAGCCCTACGTCGGCTTGTTTGGACCGGCTGGGCACTCGGTGCGCGCGTGTGTAGGGCCTGCGGATGCGGTGGACGCGGAGGGGCGCGGGGGGACGAAAGAGTCCCCCGGCCCCGGACCCGAACGGTTGCAAATGTGCCGCTCTCGATGACACGACCGCCGGCCCCGCCGCGGTCCCTCGCCCCGTGCGAGCGGACGGGCGGAGGCGGCGTCGACGAGGACGTGCTACCTGGTTGATCCTGCCAGTAGTCATATGCTTGTCTCAAAGATTAAGCCATGCATGTGTAAGTATGAACAAGTTCAGACTGTGAAACTGCGAATGGCTCATTAAATCAGTTATAGTTTGTTTGATGGTACGTGCTACTCGGATAACCGTAGTAATTCTAGAGCTAATACGTGCAACAAACCCCGACTCTCGGAAGGGACGCATTTATTAGATAAAAGGTCAACGCGGGCTCCGCCCGTCGTTCTGATGATTCA
>JAYESA010000721.1:0-108972 GCA_036927795.1 Iris macrosiphon
TGCCATTGTATTTTTTTTACTGTCTTTCCTCAGTATATATCATCATCTATTTATTAATTTATAGTCCTTATTAATTAAATGGAACTGTTATTTGAGATGTACTTTGCTCCTTCCTGACTGAAAACATTTTTCCAGACTATGCCTTAGAGGACTGGTGTCCGACACTTTATGGACCACAGGGTGAGTAGCTGTAGACTTGGACCTGGTAGTTCAGTTGTGATTCTGGGAGGTCTAGCCGGAATCACTAGTTATCTAGTTAGTTCTTTAGTAGATTATTGGTACCGAATTTGTCTCCGACATACTTTGATGAGACTTGGATATTTGTTGAGTTAGATTATTTACATTTAGACTTGTATTGTATTTTATTTTATTTCTTCGATATCTTATCGTGTTGTATTTATGTGATTGAGTATGTTGTTCATATTATATTGTGTCATCCGTGCCTCCTTATGGAGAATGGATGCTCGTGTGAGATTTCTTAGATAGTATCATGACCTTGACAGCATTCTACCGTCGATGCAGCGGCGTAGGCTGGACGTACCCGCGTACTCGTGCCCCAATTCCGGGTGCGGGTCATGACACATTTTTAGTGGTGGCCCATGCAAGTGAGACTTCGCAAGTTGTACGATGTCGTTGTAGTGTGACATCTCAGTTGTACTACTGCGTGCCTGCGATAGGATCTAGGATATAGCATACTAGGATGAGAGCGAATACTCAATCATAATTCCTTGAGAGATTCCTGGGATGACCCCTGAGAATCTTATTATAATTTCCAATTTAAATTATTTCCCTTGTTCCGTCTGTTCTCACTTGTTGATATTGAATTTGATTATTGTTGGTCAGTTATTAAATTAAGATCTTGGTGTCATTTTAGAGTTTGATTTCATATCAAGATAAATTTACGGACTAATTTAGGGTATCATTTGATGCCACATGTTGATGAGGACAGTGAGAAAGATTAACATTAGAGCTATTGGACTACAAGAGGTGGATTTAAATTATAATTTGAGGATTGAAAATGAATTTCAATTTTTAAGAATTATTGAGGAGTTGAGATATTATGTTATTAAAATTTTTGAGGATTCAGATTCAATTCAATGAACCTAGACAAAGCTGTAAGGATTTTTGGAAGTGATTAAATTTTTGTTTCAGTATTTGAATATTTGACTTTAAGGAAAGTACATGTATTTTACTTTAAATTGTTCGAGGAGTTAGTTTTGAGGATTTTATTTTGAGGATAAAATTTTATAGTGGAAGAGATATATATTAGTATATGAGTGAATGAGGTGCATGTGTAAGGATCTGTTGGCTTGAGCATGATTGGGATTGCACTGCAAACTGACTTGGGTGTCCATCTAGGGTTGTATTAGAGGGAGCAGTACTTAGTATGGTATGTTGCGTTTGATATGCACTTGAGTGATAAGAACAACTAGTATCAACAATTGCAGTAGGTAAGAAGGCTAGCAGTGAATGTGCTTGTAGTAGAACAGTGGTACCAAAGGATAGGGGTATCAAACCTTGGATGCATCTTTGACCCATACAATCACCACTAGGAATATTTCCAATCTATTTATCTGTTATCTTTATTCCTTCTGAATGTTTTTTCTTTAGAATTTTACTGTCCTTCCTTGATGATATCGCATTTATTGCCTTAATTGATTCTTTTGGGTCTGTCTTCAGGATGTCGTCGAAGACACGATCTATGAGAGTGGGAGCACCAGCTTTAGAGGGGTCTGCCACCTCTTTACCTGATGGACAGACAACCGTAGTTCCTCCTACATCTCTGATGCATGTGGGAGTATCTGCACTTTTCGGGGGTCCTCCTCCCCCACCTGTCCAGAGGATTGACGCAGCTGTGACGGACAACCTTCCTCCTCCACCGACTCCATTTTTCGGAGGTGTGCCCATTGATGGGGCACAGATATTTACTTTGATCCAGGGCATGGTATATGCCCAGAGAGTGACGGCAAACGCTCAGCGAGTTCAAGCTGAGGCTCAGAGGATGCAAGCAGAAGCGCACCAGGCACAAATCGAGCTGATGAGAGAGAGCATGAAGAATGCTCATCAGGTGGCTCTCCAAGCTGTGGAGAGAATAGCACAATACCAGCAGTTTCCTGGCCAGCAACAGCAGAGATCAGGCACTATAGTGGACTTTAAGAGGATGGTGCCTCGAGAGTTCAAAGGTATCGAAGGGATACTCTACGCTGACGACTGGCTAGAGGACATAGAGAGGAGCCTGCGATTGGCCCAGATTTTGGAGAGCTTACGGATAGAGGCGGCCGGCAGTCAGATGTTCGATATCGTACTCACGTGGTATCGCACGGAGCCGAGACTTACTGCACAATGACTTACTTGGGAGACCTTCAAGGAGCTCTTCAAGGAGAAGTTCTTCCCCGACGTGGCATTGGGAACCTTGGAAAGTCAGTTTCATGACTTGGTTCAAGGAAATATGTCGGTCGACGAGTACGCTGCAGAATTCTGTCGATTGAGCCGTTTTGCATCATCTATGATTCGGGACCCAGGAGATCGAGCCCGAAAATTTAGAAAGGGGCTGACGAGAGAGATTAGGTCGCGCCCTTCTGGTCGTCGTACCGCTACCTTTGAGGGTATCTTGATGGATACCCAGATTGCAGAAAAGGATCTGGATCTCAGGCCTAAGAGGAGTCACAATATTTTTAGAGATACGAATGGTAGCGCAGGACCGGCCAAGCATCCCCATATTCAGCAACAGCCGTGGGCGTTTCAGCATCAATAACAGTACCAGGCACCAGTTCATATTCAGCAACAGCCATGGACGTTTCAGTATCAACAGCAGTACCAGGCACCAGTTCATATTCAGCAACAGCTATGGGTATTTCAGTATCAACAGCAGTACCAGGAACCAGTTCATGTTCAGCAGGATCAGCAGCAGCCTCCGAGAGAGACACAGCAGACTTGTCATTTCTGTAAGAAGCCAGGTCACCTTTGGGAGAGCTGTAGAACGAGGCTAGGACTTTGTTTGCACTGCGGCGCTGCGGGACATCGAGTAAGGGATTGTCTTCTAGCCCCTTATCTTCCCGGCCAGCGCGCAGCTCCAAATTATAGGGATCCAGTTAGGCTACTTGTGGAACCGTATATTTCTCAGCACCCGCGAAGGGAACCACCCCAGCAGGGCGGGGCATTTGCGATGACGGTCGAGAAGACCGATACTGCAGGTAATGTGTTAGCAGGTTCTGTTCTTTCCTTCCTTCTGTTCCTTTCTATTTGATTGATTGACTGATTCCCTAGTACCGTAGTTTGTATGCATGATTTTCTTGTTAGAATATAGTTAGTAGTACACCTGGCAGGGACTGCAATACCATGACAAAAGACACCATGACCGTACATATTTTCTTAGATTGCATGTTGTATGACTGTAGGTATAATTTTTTCTTAGACCATGATTATTGGGGTTGACCATAGTAGAGTTAATGAAGAGGTTATGACTTGACAAGAGAGACAAGATGCTTAAATTTTTTATGACAAGCATTAATTTAAATAAAGAGTTAAGGATTTAATATGGCAGAATTGATGAATCATTAATTTTATCAAGATTGACATATGATTAAATTATCATTAAAATTCGAGGATAAATATTATTTTAAATGAAAGAGTTAAGAAATTAACATGGCATAATTGATGATTTATTAATTTAGGAAGATTATGATATGATTAAATTGGTTATTAAAATTGGAGAAATTTTGGGAGATTATCATTATATTTATTTGATTGCAGGATATAAAATTTGAAATTATATTATAAATGTTGCATTTAAATATTTCATAAGTAATGCATTGTTTGAGTTTTGGGAAAAAAAAGGGAAAACCAAGGAATAAGTTCATTGATGGATTAGTGTTTGAATTCGATTAGTGTTGAATTCAATTTTGGGATAAGGACTTAGGATTTTTATACACACCGATTGGACTTAAAATTTGCGGAGTAAGATGACTAGTGGATTAGTGTTTGAATTCAAACTTTTTGGGACAAGATTTTAATTATATATATATATATGCATTGATTGAAATTAAATTAAAGGAGTGGATATTAAATTTCGAGTATTTGATTTTTAACTTAAAAATTTGGAGGAAATTGTGAGAAAAATGGAAACTGATTTTATTTCGAGGATTTTCAGGAATACAATAATTTCAGAATTTTGAAAATTTATGAGATGACAATGTGGATTATTTCATGATTATGTGGGTTGATGAATTTAACTTTTGATGGAAAATAATATAATGAATAAACACTACTATAGAGGATTTTAAATTTTGAGGACAAAATTCTTTTAAGGAGGGTAGACTTGTCACTACCACATTCTAAAAATAGGGATATTTTTGACTTTTTATATATTATTAATATTGTGGTAGTTATTTTAAATAATTGCATGATAAGTGTATTTAATTTAAATAATTATATGAGATGTGTATTTAAATATATTATATATATATACAGTGTTCATTAAATGTTTGCGCTGGTAGACTTGACCTAGAGGCCCACTAGATGAACACCTGATCGAATTATAGGATTATGTATTAATTTATATTAATTAGAATTTAATTAATTGGGGCTGTGATTAATTACGGTAATTTTATTTAATTATTGCGCCTTACCGTTGCTTCGATATTTGGAGTGCTACCCTAACTTTTGGCTTCCAACAAATTTTACAACCTTGCCCTAGACGTGCCTGCCTTCCATTCTGACATTTTTGCAACACATAATTATGCTCTCTTGGGCTTCATTTTAGCCGCACAATATTCGTCGCGGACGTTTATTTAATTTCTAAATAAATTCTAACTTTGTATCGTTGTGCGTTCCAATCGAAATTGGAGGCAATCTTGACCTATTTTTCGTGCAACCCAAATTAGGATAATATTCTGTTCTGAGTCTTCTTCATTAATGATATTTGTGACCCAACCTAATTTTGGTCCCATGTACTCCTAATTAATTTTAGAACACCGCTTGCATTTATTTTTAATTAAAATGGGGATACCATTTTGACTAATCCCGTTTAATTCCAATTTAATCCAAGTGCCCCATTAATTAAGCCCATACAAAACATACAACACCCCCTCACCCTACAAAACACCAAACACCAAATCGCCCACCAAATTTTCATCATTTCATGTAAATACCCAAATTTAAGGGGGCTAATTTACAAATATTGCATTAGGTGTCAACACCCCATTGGTTCAAACCAAATGGAGAGCCCTAATATTTGACTAGTCAACAACCCTCATCCTTACATAAAAGAATTCCTCCATGTCAAATCCTGACCACCCATTCAAAATGGGTGCATCAACACCACTCATTTCCCACTCACCATCCTATTTAATGTCACTTCACACACTCTTCCCAACCATGACCTAATACCCAAACCTAGGGAAGCCCCCATCTCCTCCCCCTCACTCAACCGTATACATTTTCTAATTTTTCCTTCTTCTTCTTCTTCCTTTCTTCTTATTCTCCTTTTTTTTCTAAATTTAAAAGAGAGGGATACCAACCAACTCCACCATACACCACTGTTCACCACCCGGCCGGCCAACTCCGGCCATCCGAGTCGACCCTGACCCCGGCCTGCACTCTGGCACAGCCCCGCAACTCCCCGGCCATCTCCCCCTGCGGCCTTCTGCTGCACCGACCTGCTCCACTGTTCACCGGCCACCAAATGATCTCCTCCAGCCCGGCGGTCCCTACTCCGGTCGACACCTCTCCGGCCTACAACCGACTGCCCCCCCCCACGCACGATCGTCTTCTCCGGCGACTGTGCAGTCTCCCTCCGGCGACTGTGCACTGTCGACCCCACGGCGGCTGTGCACCACCGCACCTGACCTCGACTCAGTTCAACCGCTCCTCCTCCTGCACCCGACCTGTTCACCGCAGTCCTCCCTCCGGCGACTGTGCAGTCTCCCCCACGGCGGCTGTGCACCACCGCACCTGACCCGAAGCTCCACCATCACCACCACCACTACATTCCCACCGACCACGAGAACCACGCACCTCCGTTCATCTTCTTCCCGACCTCCCATTCTCCCTCTCGACCCCGCCTGAACACCTATTCCACCACCGCCACGAGAACTCAGCGCCTCCTCCGCCTTGCCCGATCCCGACCCCGCAGCCCGGCCTGCTTCCCCCCTGCGAAGCTTCTCCACTGTCCGGCCATCTCTACTCTGGCCACCCTCATCAGCAGAACCACCACCACCTCGCCATCGTCGAAGACTTCGTCATCCTCCTCGTCATCGTCGTCTTCGCCAACCCCGTGCACGCGCACAGGTACGATTTCTCACCTCGTGTGTGTATGTGTGTATGTATGTATGTTTCGTGTATTTCTCCATTTATATATATGTATTCAATATATATTGTATATATGTATTAAATAATATATATTAGTACGTATTTTGGTATATATATACATATAAACATATATATAGTATATGATAGTAATTATAATTTGGTATATATATATGTACATATATACGTATATGGTAAATATATTATTTTGGTATATATATATATATATATATATATATATATATATATATATATATATATATATATATATAAACATATATATATATTCAGTATATATATATATATTCCTCGTATACGTATAAATATTGGTTGTAGTATATATATAAATGTGGCATATATTTTTAACATATTGATATATATATATATATACAACATATAATTTAGTGTATATACAATTATACATATTTGTATATATTATTGGTATACCCATAAATATGTATTAATTTAATTATTGGTAATATGCATAGTATATATATATATATATATATATATATATATATATATATATATATATATATATATATATATATATATATATATATATATATATATATATATATATATATATGTTTTAGGCGACCCGAGTGTAATTACGGATACCCTGTATTTACATGGACCTGTAACCCAGTAAGTGTTAGTTGACTGCCACACGTACACTGACGTACTGGCAAGCCCCGTATCATCTTGACCGTCTGTCTTGCACAGCAATCACAGACACGACGCCCGTGCAACTTGACGCACTTGACCTTAGTTGACTAAGTGCCATACCTGGCATAGCCCCTGAGTTCAATGTATTATGATTGTGCTAGTGTAGCATCTGATGCAAATATTATATTTATGATATGTCTATAGGACTGTTGGTTCATCCAGACGATACTCTGGAACAGGACATTGGTATTACCAACTAAGGACCCAAGGCGAGTACAATCTCTGATAATTTCCAATTCTTGATAATTTCTATAAGTTCAGTATCTAGAAATGTTACATCTGATCCTTGACACTGTGCTACACGGACTAGTATATAGATTGGATCTGCCATCATGAGATGTTACATTGATTGTATACGACATTTATATTTAGACCTTGTACATGATAGATTAGATATTGCTCGTGTATCGTGACGTGTCATGGTTGGATCCACTGTACTAGTTAGGGGCGGGAAAGTAGTTAGTGAGAAATGTGATCATATCCCTATTATACAAGTATAGAACAATGTAAGTGTTAATCATGCTTCTCACATATGATTAGCCAGGCCATATAGCTCTCGTACATGTTCCCAAGCCGATCACATATCGAAACTACTATTTTAAACACTTAGAATAGTTACAGTTCTCTATTTTAGATCATATACTACATCATCCGTATATGATATTGTACCTCGTTCTCTTTATGCACTGACTGTATCATATTGCCTATATTGCATGTCTCTTTACATTGCATGTCTCTTTATTTTGCTATTGCATTTTTTCACTGTCTTCCCTCAGTATATAGCATCATCTGTTTATTACTTTATAGTCCTTATCAATTAAATAGAACTGTTATTTGAGATGTACTTTGCTCCTTCCTGACTGGAAACATTTTTCCAGACTATGCCTTAGAGGACTGGTGTCCGACACTTTATGGACCACAGGGTGAGTAGCTGCAGACTTGGACCTGGTAGTTCAGTTGTGATTCTGGGAGGTCTAGCCGGAATCACTAGTTATCTAGTTAGTTCTTTAGTAGATTATTGGTACCGGATTTGTCTCCGGCATACTTTGATGAGACTTGGATATTTGTTGAGTTAGATTATTTACATTTAGACTTGTGTTGTATTTTATTTTATTTTTTCGATATCTTATCGTGATGTAGTTATGTGATTGAGTATGTTGTTCATATTATATTGTGTCATCCGTGCCTCCTTATGGAGATTGGATGCTCGTGTGAGATTGCTTAGATAGTATCATGACCTTGACAGCGTTCTACCGTCGATGCTGCGGCGTAGGCTGGACATACCCGCGTACTCGTGCCCCAATTTCGGGTGCGGGTCGTGACACGGAGGAAGGGAGAGGAAAGGAGAATAAAAAAAAAGGGAAACATGAAAGAATATAGAAGAGAGAGAAAGATAGGGGGTTATATATCAAGGGTGGTTAACACTATGCACAAATCTAGAAATTACATGAGAGAAGCTAAATAAATCCAGAAAAAATATACGGAAAGCAATATACATTAATAGAACACATATACAAGATATGAACATGAAAAATACGCAAGAGACGAGTCTCACAACTCTCACCTCCTTAGAAAAATTTCGTCCCCGGAATTTCAATAAGGCACAGAATCTAGCAGGGAGACTACAGGAATCAGGCAAGAAAACAAGCATCATGGTACAGGTACTAATCACAAGTTATGAGCTTTCTAGAACAAGGTAAGCATGCACAAGACAAGATCAGGGTAGGGACAAGCAATCAACTACGGAAATTATCTTATCAACACAAGCATTTCAGTTCTGGAGATTCTAGCATGTCAGGAGTGAGCTATGCCGAGCCATTATCAGGTTTATCAGTACATGTCAGGTGTCAGGAGTTCTCACATTAACAGTGCCATTATATTCCATGTTTCGGGTATTCCATGTTCTGGTAAGTGTAGCATCCAGGTTATAAGCAATTAGAAATAACATGCATCATATGAATTTAACTAACTGGGCCAAGCACAAGGAATAAATAATCCATAAGAGAACATATAACAAAGAAAAACATTGCTAAAAATAGTGCTAGAAGTGCATGAGATGAGCTGGCCTCAGGCAGAAACTGTCCGCATGGATCAAAACTGGCCACATATAGGAAGTTGGCCGCATGAATCACCACAAGGTCCACTCCTTGGGACAAGGGTTGAGTGACAGGGAATAATTACAAGGTCAGGAAAGTGACTGAAGTGATTTAGCCAATAAAGTGTGTTAGAGAAGTGACCGATGTGACTGGCCAATAAAGTATGTCAGAGAAGAAAATACAATTCAGGAAAAATTGTGCCAAGGCAGTGCTAAATCATGCATTAGAAAAAGGAATACATAGCTCGGGTCGCATGGATAATTTTGGCCTCATGCTTCTCTAGGCTGCATGGAATCAGGAACTTAGAGAAATTTCTTTCGTTCAATTTTCATGCATTTGGTCAAGGGGCTCATGGGCAGATGTGTCCAACAAGATGGCCGCATGCTGAGTTTGGAGCATGGATTCCAGGCTACATGCAAATCAGGTCGCATGGAGCTCATTCATCACAGAACAACAAGTTTCAGTCATGGAAAAGCTCCAAGTCCTAAAAATATGATTCTTCCTGAAATCTTTATTTCCAGCTCAAATCCAGAGAAGTAAAGTTCTAAACCACTTGAAATCAGATGCTCTCTCACTTAGAATAATTAGTTTTGAAAAACAACAAGTTTTTCAAAACTTATATATACTAATGTGACTTCATTTCTAGATTTAGGTTTCCCTATTGTTTAGAAACAAGAATAACATGACGCTTAGAATGTCAGAAAAGATTTATTTTTGGAGTCGTTAAAAAAGGTTTAAATTTAACATTTGTACAGAGTCCTTAAATTGTCACAAACTATCCTGCAATTAATGCATGATATGGTCTGGATATGAATATTCCTTCAACATCTTTAGGTTAACGAGCAAAATTGTTGACCAAACTTTAATTATACATTAAGCAACCATAAGAAATGTTATTTGTTTAGTAGTTGAGGAATTAAAGGACAACTGTATCGGTCGGTATGCGTGTAGTTCACTAGTACAACTTTACTTGATTGGAGCAAACTCACACGTTGTGTGTTTCATTGTAGCTCTATGTTGAAGACTCTCATGTATCACGAGTGTAATAAGTATTGGAAAGTAATCTTTATGGTGCTCGCCACAAGTGACTAGTATTTTAAAGATGAAGAGAGGAAGAATTATTAGTCTTCCCTGGCTTTTATTAAAGACTGATTCAATAGAACCAAGAACAGTACGAACAACCTAAAAATAGAGTGCAACGAGTAGCATGAGCACAAAATACTCTTTAAAAAAGTACAAATAAAGACTGCTATCTTGTCCTAGGGAAAAAGCCGCGCCTACTGCAGTTTGTTGTGGTCCATCAGATGCATGCACCGCACCTATGCCTCCTTTGCCTTTATTTGGATCTTGCAGAAACCATACTTGATACATTTAATCATCATGTTTGCGGAATCAATCCCTGCAAGCATAAGATATGTAGCAATTATTAATATATGTTGACAATCCATCACATTAAAGTTAGGATATTATTTGATGAGTACCAACTCATACAATACCTGCTAGGTATGCACCATGAACATAACCATTGTAATGTTCACTTGTATGCTCTCCAGTGAAATATACTCTTCCAACAGGTGCCTGTAGTAAGTGATTAACAACACAATTTTATATATAGCTTAATGTTAGAAGTGAACTTCTATAGTTTCAAATTGGACTAAATAAATATAGCTTCAAGTAATTAGAAAGATAATTAGTACCCTGATTTGATCAAACTCGTATCTGTTAACTCCGAGTGGCCAATTTGAGAAGGTGCCCTTGAAGAACCTGTCGGACCACCACCGCGGGACGAGTATGTCGGTTGCGTCGGGTATGTTGTTGCCAAACATGGACCTAAGGACCTCCATCACTTCTGCCTTCGTCTCCGAATCGGATTGCTGCTCTATCCTTCTCGATTCTTCGTCTGTAACTGTCACCATCAGCACAGCGGCTCCCGGGTATTCATCCTCAAAATGCTAAGAAGAACAAAGGAATTCATATCGACACATATTTTCTAATACTAGTACGTACTGGCAGCAATGCTGGTTGTCTCTCTCATTTCAACAAGCCATTCTGAACAAAAAGTGGCAGAATATCATAGTAACATTTTTCCACTCTACATCCAATTATCTTCTTCGCCTTATAAACTAATTAGTGTAGAATATTAGTTTCTAGACTAATATATAATATTGATATCAGAGCACAAAATGAGCTCCAATATAGTCCAGCAATAAATTTCTAGATTATCAAAGGATAACTACGATTCATGGTCAAACATACTACAGAAGGTGAAGTTTCTGGATACAAAGACTACAAACAAAACTACGACATTGACTATGAAGAGATTTTTTGCACCAGTTGCAAGACTTGACATAGCAATTGGAAGATATACCAGCTTGATGTCAAGTCAGTTTTTCCTAATGGAATCTTTGAAGAAGAAGTGTATATATGTACAACAACCGGATAGTGGAAGGAGAAGAAGAAAAAAAGTGTAACGTCTAAAACGACGTTATATGGCTCAAAGCAGGCGCCAAGAGCTTGGAATGCACGCATCGATAGTTATCTTTAGTAGAATGACTTCACCAAATGTCCATATGAGCATGTTGTCCACATGAAGAAAAATTATTATGGTGATTTTTTATAAATATTTGCATATATGTTGATGACTTGTTATATACAGAAAATAGTAGTGAAATATTTATGGAAATTAAATTATCTATGTTCAAGGAGTTTGAGATGACAGATAATGTATTGATGTCTTACTTTCTTGGTATTGGAGTAAAACAACAAGAAAATTGGATAATTATATCCCAAGAAGTACATGAAGGATATTTTGGAGAAATTCAAGATGAGTAACTCCAATCGAGTGAACATCCCAATAGCCACAGGAATGAAGCTATCAAGTGAAGGAAATGGAGGGTTCTGTAGATTCAACTCTTTTCAAGAGTTACTGAGATACTTGATGATCAAGAGGCCCGATATTGTGTATGGATTCGGACTTGTTTGTCGCTATATGGAGTCTCCAAAGAAAGCACATTGGCTAGCTGCGAAGAGAATTCTAAAATACTTCAAAGACTCAATGAACCATGGTCTCTTCTATGCATGGTATGGTAAAAATGTTGGGTTAGTAGGTAATTCAGATAGCGATTGAGGAGGTGACCAAGATGGGAATTGAAGTACCACAGGCTATCCTGGTTCAACTGCATTTTCTTGGACTTTCAATAAGCATAGCCTTTTTTCATGTGAAGCAGTGTATGTGGCGACTTCATTTATTGTTTGTGAAGTTATTTGGTTGCAGAGCATTTAGAGAGAGTTGGATCATCCACAAGAGTAGCCGGCCATGATATTTGTGGACAACTTCATTAGCCATTCAACTTGAAAAGAATACAGTGCATCATGGGAGAAGCAAGCACATCGATATTCGGTTTCAGTACTTTCTTCGAGATCACATAAAGAAGAAGAGAATAGAGCTTCAGTATTACCACACTACTGAACAAATAATAGACATATTCACTAAGTCATTAACATATGAAATCTTCTTGAGACTAAAAGAAATACTCGGCATGAATTCAGTTTTGATTTGAGGGGACGATGTTCGTTCAAATTAGAAAAATGAAAGAAATAATAGAGTCATCGGTTAGAAAGTGATACTCATGCCCATTACTATGGCATTAAAGTAGAAAGTTCATGTGACTCTTTGTACAGTTGTAAAGCCTGAAGGGTCGTTGTACCTCTCATTTCAACAAGCCATTCTCAATATAAAATAGTAGAATGTCTTAGTAACATTACTCCACTCTACAACAATTATCTTCTCTACTGTATACTAAGTCTGGAATATTAGTTCCTAGACTAATATTCAACAATGCTAATACTTGGCTACTGTGTTGGAAACCAAACCTATGAGAACTTGCTATTAAAATTAGGTCATGAAATTGAGTCATATAGTCATATATGTACCGCATTATACAGTACCGTACGTGTTTTTGTTTCATTGATTGCTTAATATGGCTGGCCTACTTAATATTTGTTGAACATTGCCATTAATATCAAGTCTTGCACAATTACAAAACTTGCAAGAAAATTCTATAGTTAATTATCAGCTCTGGATGATCGATATAATGCTGATGACTTACCTGCCAAATCGGATAATATCCCCTTCTCTCACTTGCATATAAGAAAAACTTTGTTCCACTCCCAAGGGGCCAGAACCTGTGGGGAAATTTAAGGAAAATCTTGGTGTATACTGCCATATCAAACTGATATAGTGCCATAATCTTCCAATTCTGCATGTTGCATATATATATATAAGACGAGATGTCAATTATCAACAGCAGCACATGAAATCTTTGAATGTAGCAATGCTATAAATAAGCAGCATGTATGACTTAACCAATGTAATGGCTATAAAGCCAGTGTTTTAAAAACCGGACAGGACCGGACGGTTCAACCGAATGAACTGTAAACTAGTAATTTTTTCGGTCCGATTCAGTATTGATCCACTCTTTTTTTTTTCAAAATTCAATTGCAAATATTTTTTTTTTTAAATAAGTGTTCATAAGGAATTAAACTTGGACCACTTAGATTAAACCAATGATTGAACCAACTGGTTGAACCAGTTTGATCCGATCCAATATCTTGACCAGATCGGTCTAGTTTTCAAAATACTGTATAAAACTTACAGGTAAGTGGGGTACGAAATCTATAAGTTTGGTCTGGAGAACGCCGATGCTCACTGAAACCATGACATAGTCAGCCTCGTACACTGACCCATCCTCTGTTGTCACTGTCACACCTTTCAGCGATTGGCTGATCTTCCTCACAACCTGCATTTACTTAAAAACAAAACAATTTCCATAAAAATGACCACATTATAATCAATTATGAACTATATAATTAATACACTAAGGATTGTGGTTTGCTAATAATAATAATAATAATAATAATAATAATAATAATAATAATAAATATGAAAAAAATAAAATAGTTTGCGAAGCTTTATTAGCACACTTCATGTTGTACAAATCAAGCTATAGCAAAGCAAAGAAAAGATGCATTGATTTATAGTATCAGTTAAACTAGGATATATATTCGTCTGTGTTGTATGTATTTTAACTATATTTTAATTAAAATTTTCTGTTATTGAAAAGAGAAAAAGATATTAAAAAATAAATTATATATATATATATATATATTTTTAAAATTTTCTATACATAATTATCTAGTTGTTCTCGTAAATTTAATGAACAATTTAATAAGTAAAGTAAGATAAAGATATATCTGGAACAAATGTTTTGTATGGTTGATTATATAGTAGTATATATTTTCGTAAAAATCAAAGGTATAGCAAAGCAATAAAAGATGCATTAATTTGTAGTAGTACCTTTTTTGTTTGTTTGGGGGGGGGGGGGGGTTGATAGTCCATGGTCCGATGAATTATAATTCAGTCCACTGTAGAGTATTAGATAAACCTAGCAAGCGAGTTATTTTAGGTAAGAATATTATAATTTAAAACCATGGACCCGCAATAGAGCAATAGATAAATCCGACCACGAGTTTCTTTTAGATAGAAAATATTATAATTTAGAACCACATATCCATACTCCTGTGGCGGCTGGACTTGATCGACGCTAGTAGAAACTGCATGGGTACATTATGGATGGCTACTCCTCAATAACTCGACTCATCTTCCTTTTCGAGTAGATTAAATATAAATAATATATTTTATCTACCTATTCTAGAGTCATGAAATTCTTGCAGTTCTATTTTTTTTTATTTTATATTCTAGTATTTTAAAGAGACTATTGTAGTCATGTGACAGCTGATAGAGTTCTTCTTTTTTAGAAGCTAGTCCTCTCTTTTCACATGTAAGCTTTGATTTTTTTATATATAATAATATAAATTGTTGTTGAGTATATTTTTATTTTTTATTTGCAAAGGATTTTGAATCTCCCCGTAGAAAAAAAAAAGTTATTTATATGATATGGCAAGTGAATAATTGCAATAACTTAGGTCGTTGTATAATTACTTCGATGTTTTAAATATTGATTTTTTTGTGGTTGATTTATAATTTATTGAAAAAATATGTTCATGCTAATGCCTATAGTTATTCCAATCCGGTCGAGCTAGTAGCCAAGACTATGAGTGAATTTTTTTTTTTTTTTTTTTTTTTTTTTACACTAAAATACCTATTGTTACCAGTCTTTTTACCTTTAAGTAGACTTTATAAAAAAAAAATATTTTGTATAAATTTTTATTGATTAGCCGTGGTTGAAAATACTATTGTATCATTATTGATAAAAAAAATAATATAACATGAACATTAAACTCTACGGGACACTAATTTTAAAGTTCATCTCAAAAATCTGAAGTCCAGCACTGGAGGGAAGGCTTAAATTAACAAGACGTTGACCTTATTTAGCAGCAGACGAGGATCAACAATGGTGCCATTGTGGTCAGTCTTGAGGAACTGGTGAGCCACATGATGAACTACACTCTCGTAGCCTCGTTGGTCGCAGACGAACTGTATGTCTTCCCCAAAGTTGGCAAACGTTGACAAAGGCACGGTGTTCTGCAAACTTGTCACGCGTGGTGGCTCCGCAAATTCGTAGTCGTAACTGTAGTAGTCTACTACCATCTCTACTGGATCTGAAGGAACACTGAAATCAAAGGGAAGAAGAAAAGGAACGTAATTAGACCTTTTGTTCTTGTCAAAATTACTTGATAGTTCCTATACATTTCTAAAGAAATATAAAATGTCTACATACAAGACTGTAGATCATCATTTTATCCAGAAACTGTTCTATATTATGTGGACTGCATTTTTGATCCCCAGTCCATGTGGTGGCTCTTTATTGACAGGTAAACCGACGGTGGATTCCATGCTAATGGGTGGGAGTGCAAATAGGATTCCTTCACGACTTTCGCGGTCACGAACCGCGGTCCAAGACCACGGACAACATAACATTTTTCTTCCACTTAATATTATATTAAACTAATTAAAGTTTAGTGATCTATAGCTATTGACAAAAGCTTGTTCAATTTTTTTTTTTTTTGGAAAACTAACTTTTTATAAAACTTTGAAGAAATAGGCCTTGTTTGGTTTGCAAAAGGAAAATGAATGAAATTAATTTCTTTTCTTTTTTTGGAAAATTATAATTTCTATTCATTTTTATTTTCAGTCTTTGGAGAGGCTAAAAATATTTGAAGAACCACTTTCCTCATAATTTTTCCTCATATTTTTTCTCATAATTTGGAGGGGTCACTTTTCCTCGTATTTTTCCTTCCTATAGGAATTATTTTTCTTTTCTCACAAGTCCAAATATAGGAAAGTAACCACTTTCCTTTTCCAATGACAAGTTTTGCGAACCAAACGAGTCCTAAATTACTAAGCCTGCTCCAATGGTTATGGGTTCCTAGGCTTCTTTATCTAGGTCCCATTTTTTCCATAAAAATTAGTCTCCGATGATTGGTCTCTATATTTACTAAGTATATAAGCACGTATTTTATATTATTTGAAAAGTGCAAACAATAATTTTATAATTTATTATTTGGGAAGGACAAACAACAATTAATTTTTTTTCTATACATAATTATCTAACTATCCATATTAAATTTAGTAAATAATTTAAATTAGTACATATAGGTAAGGATATTTTTGGAACAAAATTTTCATGGTGAAACCTAACTTTTCTTATTATATAGCAACTAGTATATACGCACGTGCGTTGCACATATTTCATATTACTTAAAAAAAATAGTTTATTAAAAGAGCAAACGATAATTTCTTAATTTTATTATAGGTGAAAATATAATAGGCAAGAGCATGAAAGTTGGAAGAAATTTTATTATAGGTGAAAAATTGTTTAAAAAAGTTAAATATAAATTTGTTATAAAAACTGTCATTCCTAGAAATTGAACTCAAACAACTAAAAAAAATAACTCCCACCTTAATCACTTGAGTTAGAACTATTTACTTATAAATACATCATATTCGATAGTTAATACTTAGTTAAAAAAAATTCTTCTTAATAACTAATAGAGTATTTAGATAGTTATTATTATTATTATTGTTATTATTAATTCATTTAAATGAGAAGTATACATGCAGTTTGGATGGCTCAATTCGAATCGTTTTCAAGCCGCATTATCTACTTGTCACTTGTGGAGTCCAAAACTTCCACCACGGCATCATATACACGCAGGATTGATTTTTGTTTGGACAACCGTTACCTTCACCCGCGGCATATGAAATTATAAAAATTCTGATCAGTGTTTCTGAATTTGTGATGATATTTACTGGTTTTCAAGTCTTTGAAAAGTGAGAACGGAGATATCTTCCCGGCCACTCGCTGGTAAACCCTCAGTGAGCTTCTCCCCGTGTTCACTGACACAGTCTGAAATATCAAGCGCTTTCTGAACCAACGCACTGTCGTACAGCCCATTCCTGCATGCGTACAAGGACAAGAAAACAAACGCATTAATTTTGATTTAGTTGCAAAACAAAAATGATACTGACTTTGTTGATTAAATAGAGGATGGGTTTAGGTAGTCACTACTCTTGTTTGTATGTATTGGAGGATATGTTGCTGTAGTCGGACTGGACCCGCCGAAGCCGAAGCTCCTGTGCCATCTTCAATATTGGATTCATCTGTTCGCCACCGACTCCTTCGACCCAGTTTGCTCCCTTCTCCACGCTGAGCCCTCCGAACCGGGTCTTGTGGATCCGGCCGCCTATCCGGTCCGTCGCCTCGAGGATTCGGACGTCCTTTATTCCGGCATCAGAGAGTACCTTCGCCGAACTTATTCCTGGGAAATTAAATTCAAGAAAATGTTAATGGAACTAATGCATGCATGAAGTCTTGAAACGACTATTGGTTGTCGTAAGATTGTTACAGACCAGACATTCCTGCTCCGACGACGATGACCGACGGCGCAGCAGCTACGGTCGTAAGTAGATGAGCTATGGAGAGGAGGGCTAAGGTGACGATGGTTGCCATGGTCTCTCTTTAGTCTGATGCAAACTACAGTAGGAAGATGGTGCACGTGCCTTTTATAGAGACAAAGTTACCGAGTGAGTTGGTAAAATTTTATTTGGCAAAAGTAAAGAAGTACATTACGCGAGTTTACTTCTTTCTCCTTCTCCTAGCTTAGAATAATCTTAGCCCTTTCTACCCATCTAGAAAATTATTCACTATACTTTGGCACTTTGTAGCTAAAACTTTGGCAAAGTACTCCAGTATATTATGTTGTTGCCCGGTTTGCAAAGATTGTATTGTACGTAAAATAAAAAATACAAAGATTACAACAATTCTTGAAACAAAATGTTGCAATAACAAGTTGCCAGAATTAAAAGCTGTTAAAATTTGCAACAGATTGCTACAACAAGAATGAACAGAAGAAGAAACTCGAAGAAATATTGTCGCGGGGGAGATAAAAATCATCATTGCTCAAACCAAGATTTGACTCATTCCGTTGATCTGTTTTTAGGAACCAGCAAGTTCGTAGAATAGAACTTTTAGAACGTTCATTGTCAGCCTCGTACGAACAGAACTTGGACTCGAAAGTACAGACAACACTTCGTTGATCTTCTCTAACTCCTGCTAAAACTCCTCTCATAGCAAAAATATACTTTCTAACTCTCTTCCTATTGTGTGTGTGTGTGTGTATATATATATATATATATATATATATATATATATATATATATATATATATATATATATATATATTTGGAAGAAGCTAATTGTATTGATATGAAACTTTTACATCTCAGTCACCTATATTAGGAGACTTTATTCATCAACAAATGCACATCAAACTCAATATTATGAATGAGGCCTATACTTGGATCGACTAACCCCTCAAAGATTCTTCTGTTGCGCGCTTTCCATACATGCCATACTGTCACCATCAGTCTAATCCGTGCTTCTGAAAACCATTGTGTCCCGCTTTTCCTGTTGGATTGTATGTGTCTCACCACCCCAAATAGATCACGAGCACCCTGGCTGCCCAAATTGAGTTTTTCGCCTTGTGCCTGCCACACCTTTCAGGCCTCTATGCAGGTGAAAAATAGATGGTCCATCGTCTCATTATGTTGTCGACATAAAATGCATCTATGATCTTCAACTTGAATCCCAAACCGCACAAGCCTGTCATGAGTGAGAAGTCGCCGGCTGACAAGCTTGTATATTCATAACTGCATCTTTGTGGCTGCTCCTTTGGTCCATACGAACTCCTTCAGCTCAATCTTTGGGTGTTTAGTACGAATCTGATTATATATGTCTTTATGGTTGAAGTCCCCCGTCTTCGTATAGTCCCATACCTACCGGTCAGCCTCAAGCGAACTATCAATCACCAACTTCTTAATCCCTTGTGCGAACTGACGGGTGATGCCATGAATTTCTGGCCTCCACTGCCCATTTTGTAGTATACAAGCTGCCCGATCTCTTTCTTTGCTTCGAGCCAGTGCATTTGTTCTACACAAATCCGCAAGGTTATGGTGTGTTAGCCATGGCTCCACCCATAACATAGTGTCCTTACCATCCTTGAACCGGCATGAAATTTCTTGTTGTACTCTTGGACGATAATGAATAATATTTTTGAAGGTCACCGAATCATTATTATTCACCCTACGTGTCCAAAAACTTCCTCATTTTAGATATCTCCCTTTCATCCACTTAGACCATAGGGAGTCAAAAGATATGAGCCTCCACGTCAATTTCATGCTAGCAATATCCCTCAAAATTTGCAGTGGTCGCAGTTCCACCCCTCCTTCCGATCTTGGTCGACACAATGTTTCCCAACTAATCGCATGGACTCCTCCTCTTCAGATGAACTTGGTGCATATGCTCTCTATTTTTGAAATAGTAGTTGTCGGCAACATTATCGCTTGTAGCCAAAATTGTGCAATAGCTGTGACAACTGTTATCACCAGCTCAATCCGTCCCCCGAAAGAGATTTTGGGCGTACCGACCCTCCACTCGCCGCTGAGCATACTCCATCAACCTACCACAATCAATATCCTTGGTATAATAAGTAGAAAGAGGAATACCAAGATATTTAACCGGCAACTCGCTCTTCTCCACTCCAAATATAAGGGCTCACTTTTCCTTGTTGGGGCATAGTCGGTTAAAATAAGTTTTGTTTTTTCTTATTCAAATGAAGTCCCGAATGCAAATCGAAAAACTCTTGGCTAGTTCTGTGAGCCCCCCTGTAGATGGATCCAGAAATACCAAAAGATCGTCAGCATAAATGAGATAAGATACATGAGATAATACCTTCTGATACAATGGAGTAATCTTTTTATGAAACACAGCCGAGTCCATGAGGTAGGTAAAGTACACCATAATGATGAAAAACAGATATGGCGATAAAGGATCGCCCTGACGGAGCCCTCTGCTGCTTCGAAAGAATCCGTATGGTTGCCCTCACTACAAGAAAAATGACCTTTCTTGACGGTCGATTTCTTGACATATAGCCAAAACCGTCAAGAAAAGTCGTTATCTTGATGGTTTTAGACATACGTCAAGAAAACACCCATATTAATGTTATTTTAGAAAATTTAATCATAATACTTAATGGTTTTAAAGGAACCGTCAAGAAAAACTACTTGATTTATTGACGGTTTGGTTATAGCCGTCAAGTAATGCATGTACACAAATATTCTTCCTTACATTGCAACTACCATTTTTATAATTTTTTAAAAGTTTTTATTAGGACTTATGTTGACGGTTGCGGTTCATGGAGCGCTGTTAGGAAATACCAGTAGAAACTTAATTTTTGAATTTTTTTCATGACCCGCGACTCGGCCCCTTTTTTTTTCGTTAACGAAAAATTTCTCCCCTTTATCTCAAAGCCCCCTCCTCACCTACTTATTTTCCAAAGCAAACTCCTCTCTCCACCTGCAGCTTCCTCTTCCTCTTTCTTTTCTTCCCCTCTCTCCACCAGCATTCGGTTGTTCTCGCCAGGGATTAGTGGGGGGTGGGGATCGACGTTCCTCCGGTGATCACTTTATTGTTGTTTTCGACGAACGACCTCCTTCTCCGTCGAGGTTTTTTCCTATGATGACCATAAGTTCAAGTCCATGGTGGTTGTTCTTGAGCCATGATCTCCATGAGCGGCGGTGACAAACTCAATGGAGACAACGACTCCGACCATTTACTGAGCTTCAAACGACTAGATCGACCCCGATCCAACATTCTTCTTGTTTTCCCGCCAAAATTCCCGAGCTCGAGTCATGGTATTAGGAGGTGATCGGCCATGGCAATCCTCTTCTTCCACCGCGTAGTCTCCTTCGTCGAGAGGCTCCACCAGCACTCCTGATAGCTTCGGTCATCTTCGCCAGAGACGAGGTTCTGCTCTGGCGACGATGAAGCTCCAACTCCGTCGATTTTCGGCGAGAAACTGCTCCTTTCCTCAGCATATTCGATGAATCCTCTGACCCAACGATTGGGTGTTCTCTGGCGGAAATCATCGTCTTCGACGACCGGTGTCGTGTCAAGAAGCTCTGACTCGAGCAACGTCATGTCAAAGACGTCTGCAGGTGAGTTATCTTCAAGCCTCTATCTTGAGATCGATTGTTCATGATTTAGTTCTAATCGATCGATCATTTATAGATTCAGGAATAGGAGACGACGAATTGGTCCCCAATTGTTGGTGGATCTCGGTTTATCAGAGATAATTTATACCTGGCTGACATCCTTCGTGGAAAATGAACTCTGGCGGTTGAGTGTTTCCCCGAACTATGACAACAACTCTGTCCTAAATTTTGAATGCCAAATGTTCGATCGAATAACTTAAAGAAGTTCTTTCTGGCTGTCACGCCCCAGTCCCAAAATGCCGAGGGACTGGAGAAGCGTGGCAATGGCCAGCAGCACGCACCGATGGACAACCCAATTTAATGGGTCCATCAGGGCATGCTTAAGCTGTAGTCTATCAGTAATATGTTACAAGTCTCAGGTATTGCTAATCTCATCCACAGAATAAACACAGATTAATTGTCAGAAATCATGCAATGGAAATAAATATGCAATATCAAATAAGGTTATCTCGGGAAACAATCCGAGAAATTATTCTGTTACATTTAAGGAGAAAAGACAGGAAATGAAATGCTGGAAATGGAAATACTATGTAGTTGAAGCCGGTGCTCAGGAGAAATCTTCGGCCACTACTTCGTCCTCTGTTCCTTGTTCTGCTCCAAGGAGTGCTCCGGTACCGTACACCTCTGGGTAATTCTCTTCAGCTGTACCTGGGGACATAATCCGGATCCAGGTCCTCAGGGGACAGCAAGGTATAGAAAATACAAGCCAAAATAAATACAGTGCAGCAGATAATTAAATAAGAGGGTAAGCTATGTAACCAGCTAAGTGATATGCAATATGAGAGCAGCACTAGAATTCAGGCTGAAGCCACTACAAGCTCTGTGTCGGGGAGCCGGTAGCGGCAATAACTATGAATTATACTCTAAAATATACTATGTTATATATATATATAATATCAACCTGTAGTCTGTGTGTCTCTCCCCACCCAATGTAATCCCACGTCTCATGTCCACGATGCCTCATGTCCATGTCACGCACGATTAAACTAATGCAGCAAGTCTGATAGCTATGAATCAATTGTTTAAGAATGTAAAGTCTATGTCATACAACATGCATCCTATACAGAATCACCTCGAATGACTCAGGAAGACTCTGTCTCATGGAATAGTGTCAAGTGTCCTGGGTTCTGGTGTACTTGATAGGACAAGTACGAGAATTATCGGGTCTCGATATCCATGCCTATGTGAT
Organism: Iris macrosiphon; assembly: GCA_036927795.1. Classification (NCBI taxonomy): domain Eukaryota; kingdom Viridiplantae; phylum Streptophyta; class Magnoliopsida; order Asparagales; family Iridaceae; genus Iris; species Iris macrosiphon. Next base: position 22,895 of record JAYESA010000721.1, read on the forward strand.
GTTACACAACTCCGCGTACGGAGTTGGCATCCGACTATAATCGGACACTAAGCACGTCACCCGTTTCCTAGGTTAAGCAGTTAAAACAAGTTTATATTTAATTCCACAAGAAATCCATTAAGATACTATGTCAAGAATTACTGAGATTTGGCAAGCTTTACTTGCCCACTATTGCATAATTAAGTCCAGGAAATAACTAGCAAGCTGCAGGGTTTGGCAAGGTACACTTGCCTGTGGTTCCGGTTCCAGTTGCGGTTCTGACTTCGGCTGGATTCGCAGACGGTATTCCGGTTGCTGAAACAAACATCACCATCAGATCCATAAAATATCAATCAGCTAGAAATGCCTGTCCTTGGGTCCAATTTGGAGACAAAGACAAAAACGGCAGTTTCGGGCCAAAACGGGGTCCACCGGTGGGCCCGCTTTGCACCGAAAAATGCGTCCGGGTCAACGGTCTCCAAATTTACCAAACTCAGTGTCAACAGGTCAGAAACGCTGATACGAACCCAACGGAACTTCAGAATTGGATTCCGACGAGCCGAACACAAAATCGCCTGTCGAGCGGGGCCTGTGGGGCCCACGACACGCGACTTCGTCAACGTTCTCAGAATCGAACCAAACTTGACCCACAGGACCAGCGTATCGCTATGAGTCCGATGGCGCAAGTTTCGTCTCGATCCGACGTGTGTACACAAAGTTAGGGCTCGTTCCAGAAAGTACGGATACGGGGCGATGTCCGCGGATACGCGTTGATTCCGGTGTGCACGCACACCCGAATCAGCTTCCGCGAAATCCCACACGTCCGTATCGACGATGCGCACGTATCTGTAAAGACCGCGCGCGACCAAGTCATCCCGTTTGGCGGGACGTACTCGGTTCCGGGGTGAAACAGGATCTGGTTTTTTTCTGTTTTTGGATCGCGGTGTGCGATCACCACAGGACGCGAAGCCCCGAACGGTTTGTCCGGACACCGAGAGGGTCATACAGGCTTCACAACGCAAAAGACGGAATCGAAATCCGAGCTACGAGCAAGAAGATACACGCACCTGAACTGGACCCGAAAATCGGGATTCGAATCGTGTCCGACACGACACGAAGGGCCGTGTCCGATACCGAATCCTAGGGTTAGGGTTTGGGGGACACTGCTGCGGTGGCCGACGGCTCTGCGGCACTGGCGAGGGCGGCCAGAGACGGTGCAGGCTCAGGCGGCGCGGTGGCGGTGAGGAGCCGACGGGTCAAGGCTGGCCGGGGCTCGGCGGAGCTCTGGCCGTTGCTGCTGCTCTCGAGGGGCCGCTGGGAAGGAGGAAGGCGGTCGGCGTCACGACGGGTGGCGGCGAGGCTGGGGCACGGCGGCGCTGGCGGCACGGCGAGGGGAGCGGTGGCGTAGGCGCGGCAGCGAGGCGATCGGAGGGGGAAGCTGGGTCGGGGGAGGAGGTCGCAGGGGAGGGTTTAAATAGGGCTGGCGCGGCCGGGTTAGGCGGAGGAGGGGCCGACGTGGGCGAGGTCGTGGGTTGCGGGGCCGCGCGGAGCGGAGACGTGACGACTCGGGCGGGGACGCGCGGCCGAGCGGGGCGGCGGCAAACGCGGGGCGAGGGCGGTGAGCGGGGAACGGGTTCGGGCACGGGCGGGTCGGGTTCGGGCAGGCGGATCCGACCCGACCCGCTAAGGCGGGGACTGGGCTGGGTTGGGCCGCGGGCTTGGGCTGGGCCGGGCTATTTAGGATTTTATTTATTAAAAATAAATAAATAAATAATTAAATCATTAATTAATTAAATAATTATTTTTAGGTGTTTAAAAATAGGTCCGGGGCCCAATAAATTCCAGAAAAATTGTCCTAAGTCCAGTTTTTCATTTTACACCCAAAAATATTATTTTCATAATATTTTAATATCATTTATTATCAATTAAAAATCATTTAAAAATTAAAACCCTGTTTTTAAATTACAGAAAAATCCTAGAAAATTCCAGAAAATTATGAAAAATCCAGTTTTTAAAATTTTAAAAAAATTAGGGGGTTTACACTGGCAGTAACAACATCTTTTTTGGTGATTCGATTGACTAATCATGTCCAGTATCGATGACAAGCTCTGTTGTTCTCATCGCTCGGAGGATCGACGAATTCGAGAATTATCTTATACTATTACATTGAGATGACATAAACGTTGATGTATTAATTACTTACGCCTTTCGCTTATCAACTTCATCCTCGTTGCAGTTGAGTAATATATACAACTGAGCAACCCTTAGCTCATCATCATTCAAATAACTCTTCTTCATTTTTTCCGAAGGCTTTTCGGACGCATTGAATACTTTCAGTATTGTATTATTAGATTCTTGTTATCTGTCGTCGTTTCTCGGAGCTCTCGTTCTATTAGTAGCAACATGAGATTTGAAATACGTCGAGCAAAATTTTGTAATATCCTCGAGAATATAAGCTACACAAATAGAACTCTCAACCCATGCCTTATTTTTTACCTTTATCTTTAGGTGATTCAGATGTCGCTCGAACGGGTACATCCACCGATAACCGACAGGCCCACCAACACGTGCCTCATAGAAAAGATGAATTGACAAATGCTCCATGGAGTCGAAGAATCCAGGAGGAAATACCTTCTCGAGCTTGCACAGTGTTACTATAATGTCCTTCTCTTGATTTTCTTGACGATCGACGAGCAACTTAGTAGAACAAAGATCTATGAAGAATATGTTGAACTATGTCAATGGACCGTTGGGGATTGCTGGAGTCGATAGGGGTTGGATCGTCGGGGCAGGGGGCCGAGGGGGTCACCGGAGTCGAGAGAGGTCGGGGTCGTCGGGGCAGGGGTGGGGGCGAGGGGTGCAGAAGAGTATTTGGGAGAGGGTGAGATCGAGAGAATGTGGGAAAATAAAAACCCAAAACCCTATATTAACTTTTTAGCGACGTCTAAATTGAATGTCGCTAAACGTCGCAAATTAAAAATATTTGTGATGTCTTCCTACATTTATAACTGACACTAATTAAAAAATAAGCAACGTCGGTAAAAATGTCGCCAAACGACGCTAAATCAAAAAAATTAGCGACGTTTAATGACATTAAAGAAGCTTATAGCGAATATTCTTTAAAAAACCCAAGAAACCCAAGTGTTCGCCATTATAATAGGTATGGAAAACCTTCGTTTAATAACAAACAAAAAGAGTATAAAGCAATCCTAGACAAATAATCTAAGTATAATATTTTTTATCGAGGTATTGTGACCATTGAGATCTAGTACTGCAACGACTCTTTTACTCTGTTGACGGTCCGATGAGTGAATGCGGGATGCTCTCTTCTATCTTTTATCTCCTGAGCTTGTGTGCATGTACGTAGCTCGCCTGGAGGAGTTTGGTCTCTCTGAAGCAGAAAAATGCCAGCCTTTAGGACGTCCAAGTTATCTCTATTTATAGCCATCATGTTGATGGACTATAGGTGCCGCATGTGCTTCTGTATGGTGGTCGCAGGGGGCTCCTTCAATAGAATACGGTTGTAATTGTAGGCGCATAGTATGGGTTGAGTCCAGAGCAAGCAGCCACGTAGACGTTTTATTGGAATTTGATGTTGTTGGAGATCCTGGAGGTTCTTGTCTTCTGTTTATGTGACTTGGTCATCTTGACATGTGGCCCGCATTTTGTTGGAAAGAATCGCAACAAAAATATTTTGTCTCAAGGAACTTTGCCATGTTAGATTCATGTAGTCTGAGACGCACGGGACACCTGGTGTTTGGAACGCATCGGACAGAGACACATGGGACGCGTAGAGTTTGGAAAACATGGGGACAAAGACGCATGGAACGCATAGAGTCTAAAAAAAAGGGGACAGAGACGCATGGAACGCATAGAGTCCTATAACGCACATGACCCTCGAGTTGCGTTATTCGAACCCCCTGCATGCTCATAATTTAATATTATATAAAAAATATAATTTATGGATTTATATAATTAATTTAATATCCATTAATATTTACTAAATACATTGTCTAATTAATATAAATTAGTTGTAGATTATTTATTGGAGAAAATATAAATTTCCTAGAATTTTTTTAAGTGCCTTAATATTTTTGGGAATTTTGTGTGTTTAATTATTGAATAAATAAAAGAAATAAAACAAAAGAAATAGAAATCAAAATTTAAACCCAAAACCAAACCCATTAATCTTAACCCTACCCAAACCCAAAACCCATTAGCAAATCCTAACTAAAACCAACCCCCCCTTTTTTTTCCACGTACAGGGAACACACACCCCCCTTCTTCTATCCTATATATATGTATATATATACTACATATACAAAACCTAAACCCTAACCTAATCCCACGCTAACCATCACCACCCGTCGCCTACGACCGACTTCCGACCGCTGCCCGAACTGCAACGCCGCTGCGCCGTCGCGCCCAGCGCTGACCGCACCGTCGTCCGCCCCCTCCGCGCGCACAACACACAGCTGCGGACCCTCCTTAGCGTGCAGCCTTCGACCTTCTCGCTCGTCCGATTTGCATCACGTCTTCGCTGGTATGTTCACAACCTAACCCTCTATGATTTCCTTCATGTGAAACGAATTTAGGCACCTTGGTTTGATCGAAAAATTGACCGAAAGTTGGCCGAAAAACTGTTCGAAAATAGTTCAGAATTTTGATACAAACCCACATGTTCATGTCCAATTTTCTACCAACTCGTTAATTATTTTCAAAATATAATTGAAGGGACTTCTTCACAATATAACGAAGATTTTTACTGTTCTTTTAGTTTTTATTAATTTGCTTTAATGGTTAAATTATTTTTGTTCCAAAACAACCAAAAACTTATTTTTAAAACATCCAAAAATTTACGATACGGAGTATGTCCCGTCAAATGAGGTGACTTCGTCGTGTGCGAGTTGCATCGAAAGGTGCGTAATGTAAACGCGGACGTGTGGGCTTTCGCAGAACTTGATTTGGATGTGCGTGCACACCGGAATCAACGCGTATCCGCCGAAAAGCCCCGTATCGGCCTGTTCTGACAGTCACCGTAACTTCATGTGTGTGCTTGTCATTTTACAATAAAACTTGCGCCATTAGATTTGCAGCGTTACGCTGGTCCTGTGACCCAATTTCGTTCGATTCTGAGAATGTTGACAAAATATTATTTTGTGGGCCCCACGGTTCCACATAACGGGCAATTTTATGATCGGCTCATCAAAATCCAGTTCTGGATGTTCCGTTTTAGATTCGTAGAGACTAAGTTTGACGAATTTGAAAAAAATTATCTTCGGCATATTTTACGGTGCGAAGTAGGCTACATATAGACCCTGCTTTGACCCAAAATTGTCAATTTTGTCCCTGAGTCCAAATTGGACTTATGGATAGTCAATACTAGCTATTTCAAGTATTCTGAGAATATTGGTGATATTTGTTTCAGCATCCGGAGGTGTACGTGCAGATTTCCCTTTCCCTGGAGCAGTTGACGGAGTTTAGAACCCAGGCAAGTGTACCTTGCCAAACCTGCAAAGATCCTGTTATATTACTTGTGTTCTTTTATTATATATACTTATGTGATGTATCTGTTCAACCTAGGACCGTGAGACGTTGCTTAGCGTCCAAACAAGATTCGAGTGTCGATGCCGTACGCGGAGTCGTGCAATGTTACTTAGAGAGTTGATTCTGCGATCCTATATTTTTACGTGCTTGCTTTACCAAGCACGCCATATCGTAGGACACTTGACACTATTTTATGTGACAAAATCTTTTTTGAGATATTCATGGTGATTATGTATAAGCTTACAGGATTCGTGACATGAGACTTGCATATTACATGTATATTATTATGACTCGCTGTACTAGCTAGAGGTCATGATCTTGCGTGTTATGGACATAAGACATCATGGACATGAGACATGAGATTACATTGGGTGGAGAGAGACACACAAGCTACAGGCTGATTATTTATATATACACTACTGGAGGTGCCTTAGACTCTGGCTCAGATTTTTGGCACATATACTAGAGTCATGATACTACTTGTTGCTATGGGCTCCCTGACATAGAGCCTGTAGTGGTCTCAGCCTGAGTACTAGTGATGCTTTCATTTTTATTTCACTTAGCTGGTTACATAGATTGTCCTGAGGATCTATTTATATTTACTTGTTGTATTTTATTTGGCTTGAGTGTTTATTGTACCTTGTTATGTCCCCTGAGGACCTGGATCCGAATTATGTCCCCAGGTGTAGACGGGGAGAGCTATCCCGAGGTTTACGGGACATGTGCTACTATTGCAGACGTATAGGTTGCAGAGGACGTGATTGTTCCGGAGGACTTCTCTTGAGCACACAGTATTCTTACCATTCATTATTTATGCTTAGTGTTCTTGGATATTTGATCTTGTAGTGACTTTTGGATATTGTACTTGGATTTATTTTCCTTTCCATTTTGATAACGGGTTGTTCCCCGTGACATTATTTATATTGCTCTGGTTGGACAGATCATTTTATATTATTGTGACTGGACTTGTCTTTTTATGATTTTGTTACTTATTGTGGATGAGATTAGATATATAAACTGTGACAGGTATTCGTAGACCATTATTTTTATGTATTATAGCTTAAGTGCACTATAACGGGTCCATTAAATTGGATTTATCCATTGGAGTTGTGCTGCTGGCCATTGCCACGTGGCTAGTCCCTCGATATTTTGGGACTGGGGTGTGACATCTGGAGCTTGTGCAAACATCTTATGCAGCTCCGAGGAAAAATGATAGCTTCGCCCGAAGGTGTCTATTATATTTTGAAGTTATAGTAAGGGATGTAATGTATGGAACAGCTATCTCAGTTTGCATCCATCTTGTAAGGCCGCGCGGTACCCCTTACTTTTGAGTCAAGAGTTTTTAACAAAGATGTACATTATCAATAAAGAGAACTTTTTTTCGTGGCAATGTAAAATATTTATCTTCCGTACTCTGCTGTTGTTTATATATATATATATATATATATATATATATATATATATATATATATATATATATATATATATATATCATTATGCTAGGCCTTGTGCAGGTGCGCCTTACGCTCGCACGGCATCACGCCCGGGGGACAGTTGGCGATTCTATGGAATCGGGACATGATATATTGGTATCATAGCGCGGCTTCAGATCCTTTGGCCTCGTATCAAAAAAGTTTTCATAATACAACCCTGTCCCTCCTAGTTGAACTCTTGAAATTGTTTGGACAAATGAAATGGGTTTCATACAGTAAGTCCATAATACTCTATGAGACTGATGTAAGTTCTTTATTTTTGAATTAATGGCTCAAACAAAAGGAACAGTGCAAGTGCAAGCAAGTACTTCAGGCACTTCGGCAAGCTTCGAGAGCCAACGACCTGCGCCCCCCCTTCGATCCGGTTGAGCGGATGATGCAAATGCTAGAGGCGCAACAGCGAAGCGACGAGGCTCGACAGGAAAAGTTTGAGAAGAATCTAGAAGCCTAATTTACGGTCCAACAGAAGTAGGTAGATGCCCTAAAATAGATTGTTCAGACCTTAGCCTCCAACCATCCTGCAATAATAGTGACGGCACCGGTGGAGTAACCAATAAATAAAGTCGGGATGCCCCAAACCCCAAAGAAAAAGGATGTGACAACCTTCGACTTTGCCGACTATAAAAAGGTTTACAATACGTTCTTCCATAGGACCGGGGATCCCTTCGTGGATCTAGATTGGCTGGCCAAACTTGTAGATCACTTTAAACTCCTAGAAGTACCTGATGACAAGTAAGTCTCCTGTGCCCAGATCCAGCTTCGTATGAACGTGCATGATTGGTGGGATGTACACTGAAGATCTCTTTCCGCAAATGGTAAAGGTGAAACGATCTCTGGGCTACTATCTGTAGCGCATTCGAGGAGGAGTTTATTCTCCCACCTATTCGTCGTCAAAAGGAGAACGATTTCGTGCGTCTGTAACAAAGGAGCATGTCGGTGAAGCAGTATACCGCTGAATTCAACCGACTGACTAAGATTGCTAGCTCTTGTCTGTCCAATATAGCGATTCAAGCAAGACGATTTGAAGTCAGCCCGCGACCTTCCATTCACGTGCACGTAGTCGCTCCACATTACGAGACGATGAGGAAAGTCCTTAACCATGCCCTCGTCCTAAAATCACAATATCCTTCTACTACTGCCGACGCTGTGTAGTATTCTTATCACAAGCGCCCTAGTAATATGGGAGGAAACAACGCTAATAAGCGTCCCAACAATGGCGGTCATCAGGAAAAATATCCGTAGGGAAATCATGGGCTACGTTGTGCCAAATACAACCGTACAGGACACCAGGCTAGCAAATATCAAAATCAGGGATGCTTTAATTATGGTAGGCGGGGCCATTATTCTCGTGACTGTCCTGATTGTCCAAACCAGATCCTTTTGTGTCGTCCAGAGCAGCAAAATCCTGCTAGAGTACCCTAAGAAAATTGTCCTACGTAACAATAGGAGCGTCGTCCGAATACCGTGGGCTGGGTTTATGCATTAATGTGGAATGAGGCGTTCACCTCGGTCACCGTAGTGACAAGTATATTAGTATTCAATAATGTTCCTTCATGAGTAATATTTGATTCTGGTGCCACACAGTTTTGTATCGGCAAACTTCGCTAGGGAGCACAAATTTCTACAAATACCGTTAGGTATAAGGCTTAGCGCCAGTACCCCGTCGGGCATGGATTGCCTGCTAACTCAGTTTATCGTGACGGCTGTATTTGCATCGAAGGAAGAATATTGTCACTTTATAAGATAGTTCTATACATTAGGGACTACGATCTTATTCTGGGGATGGATTGGCTCGACGCTTGCTCAGCGACCATTGATTGTACAAAAAAGAAATTTGTGCTTTATCTACTAGGCAAGGCCAAATTTTGCTATGCGTGCAGTGCATCGTCGAGAGCATCGAATGCTTGTATGGTAATTTTTGTAATATCTGCTCGACGGATGATACATTCAGGCTGTGAAGGGTACTTTGCGTCCTGTCATGCCCCAATTTTTGCTAAATCAATAATCGTCCCACGGGCATGATGCCGTGCACGTGTAAGGCACACGTGCACAAGGCCTAGGCATAATGATATACATTAAAACACTTTCAACAGAGTACGCAAATAAGATATCACACGGTGAGATATAGAAAAGTTCTCTTTTATTGATAATGAACATCTGGTTACAGACTCTTGACCCAAAAGTAATAAAGATGCCGCACGGGCTTACAACTTGGACGCAAAATGAGATAGGCGATCCATACATTACATCCCTTACTTATATTTCAAAAGCACAAAATACCTTGGGTGCGAGTTAGCACCATCGCCTAGGAGCTTCAAAAATGAAAGTGTGAGCTCCTATCTTGATTATGTACTTGGGCTCCAAAAGTCACAACACGAACGTGCCCGATCAGGGAAGGGTTGGAGAAAGCTTCAGCTCCTCGCCGCGTCACCTTAACTCGGGGAACCTGCTGTAACGAGGGTCAGTACTTCAAAAAGTACAAGTGAGGGCGAGCTAACCCAACATACCAAATCGACATCGTATTAATGTGAACATGTAACATTATTATGTGATCTTTCTATCTTGTCTTAGTTTAATTCTTTATAGATGATAGAATGGAATGACATAACAAAATGCGCCACCGTTCGGTGACTTTACCTGTACCGTCTGAACCACCTGTACAAAACTTACCATGAACTTTCCTGCCACGAAGACATAGTTAGTCTGCACAGTTTAAACATAAAGATCACTATCTTGACTAGCCATCATGGACCATAGTCTGGGTAGACGACGATGCTTGCAACGCAGGTAGCGAGCCCCGCTACAAACTTCCGTCTCACCCGTGCTAAGTTGCTAGCACGACTAACTGATGTTCCTCCCGGGACGAATCGGCCCCGGTGCCCCGGCGATCGTTCGTAGGAACCAAATATCTTGTGCACAAGTTATCCATAACCATTGACGATCTGAACACTAAGTTAACATACAAAGTATTTTAAAACATCAATATGAACGAAAACTACTTTAGCACAGTACGATGGCATAGTCTACTAGCTAATATGATCAATTCATAAGTCATGTACTATCCATTGAGCAGTTATAGATGAATAAGTTCTAACTACAACTGAACACAAAATAGCTATATGTATAACAGACATGCACGCATCAATATGATCGTTGAGAATTCTATGTGACAATTATTATAAGTGTTTCAAGTCTACTTCTTCTTTTTTTTACTCAATTTTATTCTTTTTGTATCGTTGATCGAAATACACAAATGAGTCAATTTATTAGGAATGAAGACTTGAAAGAAGGGAGCTAATCGAAGTAAAGCCACTCACAAGTTGGTGAATCGGAAAAGAGAATAAGGGAGATCTTCAAGACTCCGCTTGCGAGTCGCCTACTCGATCACCTGCACGCACCAACAGATAATCAATATCCCCTGCTTCAATCTCCAAGGGTTCGATACAAAATACAAAATCCAAAGATTGAAGACAAAGAAATCCATCAAAACCATTCAAGAAAACGCAAATCACAAAACCAACAAAAAGGCAACCAAGCGGCATTCGAAAATGGGCAAAGAAACCAGCGCAACGGAAAGGCCCCTCTCGGCTCTGCCGCTGAGTCCTTCCTTGAGGCACGATCCGTTGAATGTGAGACCTGATTCCGAAAAAACCAATCCATAACAAGGAAAGGTTATTGATTCAATCTATCTCGATCGAACGATACCAAGTATTTCTTAGCTGCGCTCCCCGAATAGGGGGAACGGGGCGCTACATCTTAACCAACTGATAAACAGTTTCATCTTCAAAACTTAGGAATAGACCCTACCCCTAAGGAATAATGAGGGAAACTTTTCCTTCATGTCTGATTTGAGTTTCCTGGTCGACTCCTTGATCGAGTGGTTCTACCAAAGAACATGCACTAGCGATACTGTCCAATTCCGTAACTGCTTCTCTTTACGATCTAAGATCTGAACGGGTTCTTCGACATACGACAAGTCTGCCTGCAGATCCAGTTGACCGAAATCTACCATGTGGTTCGGGTTATGCACGTACTTTCTAAGCTGTGACACGTGGAAAATATCATGCACTTTTGACAGGGCTGATGGCATTGCAATTTGATAGGCAACTGAAGTGACTCGTTTGAGGAATTCGAACGGGCCAACGAATCTCGGGCTTAACTTCCCCTTTACCCCGAATCTCATAACTCCTCGCATGGGCAAGACCTTTAAAAACATATGATCACCTTCAAAGAACTCAAGGGGTCAACGATGAATGTTGGCATAGCTTTTCTGTCGGCTTTGTGCTACTTTTAGTCGCTCTCGAATCAACCGAACCTTTTGGACTGTTTGTTCAACTAGTTCCGGCCCAAGAATTTGACGTTCCCCAACTTTATCCCAGCAGATCGGTGACCTACACTTCCGCCCATACAGAGCCTCGTACGGAGCCATTTGGATGCTGGACTGATAACTATTGTTATATATAAATTCGGCAACGGTAGGTGGACGTCCCAACTTGACTTCGAATCGATTATGCAGAGATGCAACATGTCTTCTAGTATCAGATTCACCCGCTCTGTTTAGCCATAGGTTTGAGGATGGTAGGCTGAGCTGAACTTTAAATTGGTCAACATCACTGACTGAAGGCTTTCCCATAAATGTGATAGGAATCGTTCGTCCCGATCAGACACTATAGAAACTGGCACTCCGTGTAGCCGAACTATCTCATCAAGGTAGGTCTGGGTAAGGCGATCGATGCTCCAATTAGCTTTAATGGCAATGAAGTGCACTGACATGGTTAACCGGTCGACGATGACCTAGATTGCGTCGTTCCCCCGTTGCGTCCTTGGCAAGCCAACGATGAAGTACATGCTTATGTGCTACCACTTCCATTCCGGGATAGCAAGATTCTGTATTTTTTCGCCCGGTCTCTGATGTTCTGCTTTCACCCTCTGACAGGTTATGCATTACGACACGAAGAGCGCCACATCCTTCTTTATGTCGTGCCACCAGAAAATAGTGCGAAGGTCTCTATACATCTTCGTGCTCCCAGGATGGACCGTATAGGCTGCATAGGGAGCTTCCGCAAGGATCTCCTTTCTGAGTTTTGAGTCGTTGGGGATGCATAGCCTTCCCTTAACTCGCAAAACTCTATTCCCATCTACTGCAAAGTGCTTCACCTTTCCCGCTAGAATCTTCTTGCATATTTTCTTTAGGAATGGGTCGTCCCTCTAAGTAGATGTGACTCTCTCTAACAAGTTGGGTATGAACCGTATCTGAGCAACCCGAGCGCCACAGTATCAAATTCGGAGTTCAATGCCCAATTCCTCTCAGTCCCTTTGTAACCTGTGATCAAAGGACAGGGATCCCGCAAACACTCAACTCAATACATCTGCTACAATATTTTCTTTGGCAGGTGTGTAGTCGATCGTCAAGTTATAGTCCTTTATTAATTCTAGTCAACGCCGTTGTCGTAGGTTAAGGTCTGTTTGGGTGAATAGTTACTTTAAACTTTTTTTATCAGTGTAAATTCGGCAAGCCACTCTATAGAGGTAGCGTCGCCACAAGTTTAGTCCAAACACAATTGCCGCTAGCTCCAGGTTGCATAGAATAATTCTTCTAGTGCTTTTTCAGTTGCCTGGATGCGTAGGCTATCACCCTATCCTGCTATACGAGTACACACCCTAAGCCCTTCCCTGACGTATCGCTAAATATTTGGAATCCCAAGGTCTCGTCGGTAGTGCAAGTAACGGGGCAGAGGTGAGTCGATACTTTAACTCTTTAAACGAGGCTTCACAGTCGGTGGACAAATGCGACTCCCTTCTGTATGAGGCGAGTCAGAGGTGATGGTAATTTGGAAAAGTCCTTCACGAAACGCCTGTAGTAGCTCGCTATCTCGAGGAAGCTTCGAATCTCACTGACGGATGTAGGCCGTGCTTCCACTCGCCGATGGCTTCAACTTTCTTTGGATCGATTGAAATGCCTCCTGCAGAAATGATGTGCCCGAGAAAAGATACAGTGCTCAGCCAGAATTTGCATTTACTCAGTTTTGCGTATAGATTGTTGTCCCGAAGAGTCTGTAGCACGGTCCGCAAGTGCTCAGCATGTTCCTCCCTGTTCTTTGAGTACACCAAGATATCATCAATGAACACTACTACAAACTTGTCGAGATATGGCCGGAATACACGATTTATTAAATAAATAAAGATGGCAGGGGCATTGGTTAATCTGAATGGCATCACCAAAAACACATAGTGGCCGTAGCGGGTGCGAAAAGCTGATTTCGGCATGTCGTCTGGCCTAATCTTGAGCTGATGGTAACCTACACGAAGATTAATTTTCGAGAATACTGTCGCACCTTGTAGTTAATCAAAGAGATCATTGATCATAGAAAGGAGGTACTTGTTTTGAACAGTGGCCTTATTAAATTCACGATAGTCGATGCAGAGCCGCATTGAGCCATCCTTCTTCTTTACGAACAATATAGGCATACCCCACGGAGACACGCTCGGACGAATATACCCATGATCTAGCAATTCTTGCAACTGAACCTTTAACTTTTTTACTTCTGTCGGGGCCATTTGATACGGAGCTTTGGAAATTTGTTGAGTCTCTGGAAACGTATCAATAGTTCTCTCAGTCGGGCGGCATGCTGGACAACTCATCGGAAAACACATCAGGGAAATCTGCCACAAGGGAAATAGACTCAACGTTTGTGCAATCTCGTTGTGTGTCTTGAATGGACGCCAAGTACCTATTACAGCCGGAATGTATCATCTGCCGAGCAGACATTGTAGAGATTATCATGCAGGCATTCGACGCTATCGACAGTGGACTGCACACATAACAAAATTTGATCTCGCCAGGTAGACGAAATACGATTTTTTTTCGCACAATCAATGGTAGCCGAGCAAGCGCCGAGCCAATCCATCTCTAGAATGATATCGTAGTCCCTGATGTCTGAGACTATCGCATCAAGTAATAATTTTTTTCCAATGATACAAATATTACATTCACGATAAATTAAGTGAGCTGGCAAATCCACGCCCGATGGAGTACGGACACTAAGGTTTAGGCCTAGGAAATGTGTTCTCGACAGCAAAATCCGCCAAAATAAAACTATGTGTGGCATCAGAATCAAATAATACTTGAGCAGGTATATTATTGAAAAGTAATATACCTGACACCGTCGTGTTCGATGCGAACGGCTCTTCCTGAGTCAGAGCATAGACCCGGCCCTGAGCGTTCTATGATGCAATCTGGTTCGCTCGAGGTGCTTGACCCTGATTCTGAGACGGACGATACTGCTACTGTGCACGGCACAGAGGAGGATCGTTGGGGTAATCCCGACAATCACGAGCAACATGGCCAAATTTACCACAAACGAAATATCCCCCTTTTCGAATACGACATTCGTTAATGTAGTGTCCTGAACTGTGGCATTAGGCACAAGGTTGCCCCTGGTTCTTCCCTGGATCTTGGTCCTGAGAGCCGCCGTTATTGTGGCACTTATGCGCATTGTTACCACCTGTGTTGTTAGGGCGCTTGTGATTGAAATTTTGCACAGCGCCGGTGCAAATTGGGGGGTACTGCGGCTCTAGGGAGAGGGCATGGTTTAGGGATTCCCGCATGGTACGGTACTGAGGGACGACGACGTGGGCACGAATAGAAGGTCGCAGTCCTATCTCAAATGTTCGTGCTTGACTTTCGGCGTCATAGAGATGAGACTTAGCAAATTTTGCAAGCCTGTTGAATTCTGAGACGTACTGATGCACTGTCATGTTCCCTTATGGCAGATGTGTAAATTCGTCTTTCTTCTCGCGATGGACTGCGGGTGGAGGTACTCCTCCTCGAAGGCTTTATGGAACACGGACCAAGACATAGTCGTCCTGTCATCTTCACTCATTATATTTTGTTTGTGCATATCCCACCATTCATGTGCATTTAAACGGAGCTGAAGCTGAGCGCAAGCGACTCTCTTTGTTTTGTCCATGCGAAGCTCTTCGAAGTGGTGTTCCAACTCAACCAGGCAATCTAACGCCACGGAAGGATCCTCGGCCCCTTTAAAGGTAACATGACATATCTTCTTAAACTCTGATATTTGTAGGATGGGACCCTTTTCGTCTGAGGGCGGAGGTTCCTAAGGACCCTGAAGCACTGTGGTCTCGGCTACAACTGGCACAGTTGCGACGGCCGCTGATGCATAATGGTTGCTGGTAACGAGCGTCGTCACCATTGTTTGCAAGGTATCCATTTGCTTCTGCTGTGCTTCGGTCTGAGTCCGCTGCGCCAAAAATTGAGCTTCGATACGGGACTCAAATTGGCTCTGACATAATTCTGCCTGTCTCTACTGCGTTTCCATCAAACACATCATCCGTTCGAACGGATCGACAAAGGGTGTGGCAGTTAGACTTTCTGAGCTGGCCGATGTGCCAGAACTGTCCCTTACACTTGTGCCACCATTTGTGCTTGTACATCCGGCTATAAGGTCATTCATTGAAAGAAAAGTAACTTGCATTATTCTCAAAATATATTATGGACTCACTGTATAGAACGTATCTCATTTTGGCCATGCGAATTCAAGGTTCAATTGGGAGGGATATGGTCGTTTCAAGAAAACTCTTCTGACACGAAGGTCAAAGGATCTAAAGCCATGCTCAGATACCAATATGTCACGCCCCAATTTCTGCTAAATCGATAATCGCCTCCCGGGCGTGATGCCGTACACGCATAAGGCGCGGGTGCATAAGGCCTAGGCATAATGATATACATTAGAACACTTGCAACAGAGTTTGCAAATAAGATATCGCAGAGTAAGATATAGAAAAGTTCTCTTTTATTGATAATGAACATCTGGTTACAGACTCTTAACCCAAAATTAATAAAGACGTCTCACGGGCTTACAACTTGGATGCAAAATGAGATAGCTGATCCATATATTATATTCCTTACTTATATTTCAAAAGCACAAAACATCTTGGGTGCGAGTTAGCACCATCGCCTAGGAGCTTCGAAAAAGAAAATGCGAGCTCCTTTCTTGATTATGTACTTGGGATCTAAAAGTCACAACACGAACGTGCCCGATCAGGGAAGTCAGCTCCTCGCCGCGTCGCCTCGGCTCGAAAAACCTGCTACAACGAGGGTCAGTACTTCGAAAAGTACTAGTGAGGGCTAGCTAACCCAACATACCAAATCGATATCGTATTCATGTGAACATGCAACATTATTATGTGATCTTTCTAACTTGCCTTAGTTCAATTCTTTATATACGATAGAATGGTATGACATAATAAAATGCGTCACCGTTTGGTGACTTTACCTGTACCGTCTGAACCACATGTACAAAACTTACCATGAACTTCCCTGCCACAAAGATATAGTTAGTCTGTACAGTTTAAATATACATAAATATCACTGTCTTGAATAGCCGTCATGGACCATAGTCTGGGTAGATGGTGATGCTTGCAGCGCAGGTAGCGAGCCACACTACAAACTCCCGCCTCACCAGTGCTAAGTTGCTAGAACGACTAACTGATGTTCCGCTCGGGACGAATTGGCCTCGGTGCCCCCGCGACTGTTCGCAAGAACCAAAAATCTTGTGCACAAGTTATCCCTGACCATTGACGATTTGAACACTAAGTTAACATAAAAAACATTTCAAAACATCAATATGAACGGAACTACTTTAGCACAGTGCGATGGCATGGTCCACTAGCTGATATGATCAATTAACAAGTCATGTACTATCTATTGAGCAGTAGATGAATAAGTTCTAACGACAACTGAACACAAAATATCTATAGGTATAACGGACATGCACGCATCAATGTGATAGTTGAGAATTCTATGTGACAAGCATTATAAGTGTTTCAAGTCTACTTCTTCTTTATTATGACTCAATTTTATTCTTTTGGTATCGTTGATCGGAATGTATAAATAAGTTAATTTATTAGGAATGAAGATTTAGAAGAAGGGCGCTAATCGAAGTGAAGCCACTCACAAGTTGGTGAATCGGGAAAGAGAACAAGGAAGATCTTCAAGACTCCGCTTGTGTGTCACCTACTCGATCACCTGCATGCACCAACAGATGATCAATATCTCATGCTTCGATCTCCAAGGGTTCGATACAAAATACGAAATCCAAAGAACGAAGACAATAAAATCTATCAAAACCGTTCAAAAAAAATGCAAATCACAAAACCAACAAAAGGCAACCAAGCGGCATTCGAAAATGGGCAAAAAAACCAGCACAACAGAAAGACCCCTCTCGACTCTGCCAACGAGTCATTCCTTGAGGCATGATCCATTGAATATGGGACCCGATTCGGAAGAAACTAATCCATAACGAGGAAAGGATCTTGATTCAATCTGTCTCGATTGAACGATACCAAGTATTTCTTAGTCGCGCTCCCCGAATAGGGGGAAGAAGGCGCTACACGTCCGTTCGAGACACTCAACAATATTGTGCAAACGTTGAGTCTACTTTTATTGTGGCTGATTTTTCTGATGTGTTTCCAGAAGAGTTGTCCGTCATGCCGCCCGACCAAGAGATAGAGTTCCCTATAGATACATTTCCAGATACTCGACCGATTTCCAAAGTTCCTTATCAAATGGCCCCTGCCGAACTGAAGTGTAATACCCCGTTCCGCTCAAGCAGACTGTCGATTCAAACGACAAAAAGTGCAACGTCCCGACCCATCTTGATTCAGCGAAAAGACTCATTTGAGACAAAGGATATCCAGACTTGTCCCTTCAGGACTTCGGCTTAGGCTTTCAGAGGCTCGCTCGGAGTATCACTCGACCGAGGCGGATCATCGCTAAGTTGGGTGGCTACGGTAAACTTGTCTTTGCTTAGCCATCACACATAAAATACGGAATGATACATGCTAGTCGCTAGGTGAATCATCCCCTGCTTGCTAATAAGTATACAACGCACCTAGGTAAGGGAATAATCCCAACTTGTATTGCTTATACTAGAACATTGCTTATATATATGACCCTTTGCATGCTACCTTTGCCTCGTGCAACCAGACTTCGCTATGCCTCAATTAGAATGATATATATTTGTATACTCTATAGTGCACTGTTCACATATTTATACTGTACGACCCTAGATCATGTTGCTCGGTAAGTCCCTTAACGAACTCACTCCTCGGCTTACCTTCGGGCCCGAGTCGAACGTAAATGCTTGAGTTTTCTTATGAAATGCATGCTTTCCTGCTGATATATTAACTTGAAATGTGGCCTCGATCTAATACTTGCCACAATTGAACTTATACCATAATCCAGTATCGCTATCACGTATCGTGCATGCATTCATGTTTACCAAAAGACTATCGAATAGTTCTTCTGTGCAAATGAACCCGCAAGTATCCGAGATCGTTTGGTCGCTAAGGCAGTCCCCGCTCTGGGGAAATGCATCAAGGCAAGTCATTCATTGATCAAGAATCCTATCAAGTTATAACTGAATGATAATCATATCAAGCTTACCTCTGAACGAGAAACATGTCAGCCTATCAGAATTCCAGCTCGTGGAGCAAATTAGCTCAGTTCATAATAAGAATCAAGGATTATCATGTCAGTTGTGTGAAATTGGAATGAACCAAAGACTTGCATGTCGCGGACAACTTGTGCACAAGGTATTGATTGTTTAAGTTCCTGCGGACGGTCGTCGGGGCACCGGTGCCAATCCGATCCAGACGAAACTTTCTGATAGTCGTATGTTTGTGGGCGGCATGGAGTGAATACCCCCTTGGCCTTGCGTCGCACTCCATACCGTCCCGGGCGAAGGTGACGTGTAGCGATACAAGACTTTACGCCCTAACCGCCCCGAGACTATAACTCGTCATTTATGGCTATGCCAGCGACCTCTTGTTCATATAGATAAGTCATCCGCGCTTAGCAGTAATCCACGTACGAGTCTTTGCATTACATCAAGAATAACTAAATTCCTGAACGATCATGATATAATAACACTTGTGCATAAAGAGCACTTGATCATCGTATGCAACACACCTGATATTTCCTGTAACTCGTGTGTAGAAGCATGAAAAATACGTTGGGGAATTATATGCGTAAAACCCCCAACATACATGAAGCACGCATAAAATAGAGCTTCAGCGCTGTGTGGCGTAAAACATGACTTCAGAGCTTCCCGCGTAAAGCAGCGCTCCAAGACTGTTTTGCCGTAAAAGGTTGCTATGACTCCCTACAGCATAAAATACATTTGTCTTTAATGCAAACGTAAAGTCATACGAGAAACTCTTCGTATTCCTCGAATGAATATGTCAGACAGAATAGTAAACCTGACTCCTGACAAAAGTACTGCACTACGATCGAGAGGACGGCTGTAATGATGATTCTGTACAGAGGCCCAGACTGTCATTTAGTGACATATCCTTGATACAAGTCATTTTTACGCATTCAAGGAATACGCTGTCTATTCTACACAGGCATAGACGAGCTTTTACGCTCAAGATGAGACAAAATCAGACGCCACGTCAAAAGCTGTTTCTCATGCAGAGCTCGAGGCATATCTCGGCATTTAATGCATGAGATTGAGGCATATCTCTGCATTTAATGCACGAGATTTGGTTCTATCCTTTATAATTTTGTCATGACTGGGAGAGCTAAAACTAGGGCTAATACACTTACATCACCATCCTGGCATTTTACGCCAACCAGGCTATTTTCAACCATAGGAGCACGTCGTATGCTATCTCCTTGAAATACGCCAACCAGGCTATTTTCAACTATAGGAGCACGCCGTATGCTATCTCCTTGAAATACGCCAACTCAGGCTATATTTGCAAAGGTACTTGATAAGGTTATTTGGCCCAGAATACGCTCAAGACCTCAGTCAAGAAGGATAATTAGCTATTTTTACGCTGGTTATCTATTATTCATGCAGTCTCAAGTTTTACACGCTATTTGGCTTTTACGCCAACAAGACAGCTATTTGACTTTTACTCTAACAAGACAGCTATTTGGCTTTTATGCCAACAAGACAGCTATTTAGCTTTTATGCCAATAAGACAGCTATTTGGCTTTTACGCCAACAAGACATCTATTTGGCTTTTACGCCAACAAGACAGTTATTTGACTTTTATGCCAACCATCTTTATGCGAGGGGCAGTTACCTATGTGGCTTGCATGCCGTGGTCTTCGAGAAGCAGTTATACACGTTACCCCATAATGGGACACGCGTCACACGCGGATTCAGGAGATCATTCCAACGTGGGTAGCAGTTATTATAACAGCCGCGTAAAAGGTACAACTTTCTCCACAGTTGTGCTCCTACGCCGACTGGACAGTTACTGTGATTGAGCTCTATAAACAGGGACCTCCGGTCACAGGAGATCAAGGTCAAAGGATGGAAAGGTCGAAAGGATCAGAGATCAAGAGATCAGAGAGAGAGAGAGAGAGCACAGACAGAGAGGAGTGATTGACGACTTTTGCAATGAGAATTAAATCCCTCCTGCAATATTTGAAGCTTCTTCTCCTTCTACAGCACTTCTTCATCATCGTGTGGTCCAAGGGAAAAAGTGATCGACCGCAGATCAGACTCCTATAGCAATTTTTCTCCAAAATTATTTTTTCTTGTACTTAACATCCTCGTATAGGATTAATTGTACTCTTTTTTTTGTAAACAAAGAAAGGGTTTCGTATAAACCTAGTTTTATTCTTTCTTTTACCATCAAACACAAGGTGGTGACTCTGCTGGGGATTACTTTCTCATCTGACGAGAAAGCCATTGCTCAACACGATATTGTATCCGTCGGATCGACGAAGAAGACTTTGGTCGTCCAGTTCGACCAATCTGCTTATGAAGACATGCTTCGTGCAAGGGGTAGCTCTAATGCCCTCTCTGTCCAGGACAATAGGAAGCTGCGTAAAGTGTGGATGCCCAAGACATCCTTTACCCTTCCTGCAAGCTCTTCTCCTCTGATCAACAAGGTTGTGACATCACAACCTATACGCCTTGTGCGTAAAAACCCGTCTCCCGTCTGTGACGTGGCAGACAAAGCTTTTGGCAATGCCCTAGTGCCAATCCAGAAGTTTAGAACGTGCTCTGCGCGTAAAACTTTGTCTTCCGTCTGTGACATGGCAGACAAAGCTTCTGGCAACGCCCCAGTGCCAATCCAGAAGTCTAGAATGCGCCCTGCGCGTAAAACTTTGTCTCTCGTCTGTGACGTGGCAGACAAAATTTCTGACAATGCCTCAGCACCAATTCAAAAATTTTAAACGTGCCCTGCGCGTAAAAATACATCTCCCGTCTATGATGAGGCAGATGGACCCTTGGATCACATCAAGGGAAAACGAGTGGCAGATCTCCCAACCGCTAGGCTTGTACGCCACCAAGAGAAGAAGTTGCCCACTCTTCAGATTACGCGTGACGCTGGAGGCCGCTTGAGGACTTTTCCTGTTTTACGCGAACCAGTGTCAAACTCCAAATTACGCCAGGATAAACCTGTTCGCGTAAAAAAGACCCATTTTTACGGGAAAATACGCTCCTCAGAAGGATGATGGATCGTATGCAACTCATATGGAGGAACTATTGTATTCTTATGGCAGAGAGAGGGTTGTGGTTCACAATCTCCACATTCCTACTGATGTAAAAAGGCGGAATGAGCCCTCTTCTTCTTCTGTTAATCCTCCTGATTTGCGTGATTTCTTGATCCAAAAATGCAAAGACAGGGGATCTTCTAATATGACTATTACACCCCCTAGGGAGCATTGTTGTAATAGTCATAAGGTTGTAATTAACTACTGCTATTCTAAGGCAAAACGGTCAATTTTTGACCGGTTGAACTACTCTTTGCCCTTATAGGAAGAAGAACCGACATTCGCATCGGTAAACATATCTTCGCACATTCCTAGAGGAAGGTCAAGTTCAAGACATCATCCCTCTAGAACTCCGAGCCAAAGGAGATTTGACAGACTCCTTGAGAATATTGAGGCAGGTATTTTTCGAAACACCCGCTCAAGGTCACGGCAATCGGCTTCATACTCTTCTGATTCCGACGTTGGGGGTCGTCAACTTTCTGAATCTGATGCCGAAAGTATAGACTCGATCTCTACAAAGACCTATACTAATCCCTCGATGGCATCCAGAGAAATGAGAGTTTATGCCGTTGGAGATGAACGTGAAGAAGCTTCCCCATCAGGAAGTACTGAACAACGCATTGCTGTATTGGAAGCATCGCTTAAAGAGATGCATACCATAATAGAGAGTATGCACCAAATAATGGTGATTCAACACACAGCTGCGGTGGCCCAAGCACCTGTTCCTCCAACTCAACTACGTGTGGGGGTAGACATGACACCATCCAATGCAAGCCAGGAGCCTATTCAAAATCAAGAATCAGCTGCTCCTCAACCCCTTAACCCGGAGAATGTATTACCTCATGTGGGAGTTACAATACAACAAATCTCTCACCTCTCTGCTGTCCATTTCCCAACTGAAGATCCGATACAGGCAGTTCGGGAATTAAAAGCCCAATTTGATGCCTTGAAGCATAAGGATCAGCTCAAGAAGTTGGGGATCAACCAGCCATACCCAGCTATCTGGGACGAGATCCCTTTCCCACCAAAATACAAACCATAGGCTATAGTTTTGTTTGAGAGAAAGACGTCTCCAAGCCAGTACATGAACTACTTTAGCATGATGACGGTGTTGTTGCAGGGGAATAACGCCCTTCTCACTCGAGTATTGAAAGGCTGTCTGTCTGGAGTGGCCTACCAATGGTACCGTAGTCTAGCGGACAACTGCATTACTTCTTTCGAAGATTTCAAGACTATGTTCTTCGCTCGATTCTACGAAGGAGGAATGGACATGTCTATGTCATCACTTATCGAAGTAAAGCAGAAGGAGAAAGAAAACGTTCGTACTTTTATTGAACATTTTCGACAGGCTACTTTGCAGATGCCTCCCGGAGTTTCGGATTCTGCCTTGGTAGACATTTGCAGGAAGAACCTTCTCCCGCTGATCTCAGTATTCACAGGACCATATTAGTTCCATGATTGGCCCTTGTTTATCATGTCAGTGGTAGCTGTTGAAGACAACAGTCGGAAGGCTCGTGACAACGGAATCATGATTTCTACCTCTGATCGAGGGAAGCGGTCATCCTCCAATAATGACCATACTCGTAGTTCCAAAGGAAATGAAGCTCTAGCCATCAACACGTCCAGGAAAAATACTCCAGTAACTACGCAGACGAAACCTGGGACTTCCAGACCTATAGAGGAATATTCTTTTGACGACGACGATATTCCGAGCATATTCGACTGTCTAGTCAAAAGTGGCAAGCTTACTCTCCCCGAAGTAAAGCATCCAAATGAAGTCGGCAGTACAAATAATCCTAAGTACTGTATTTTCTACAGATACATACATCACCCCATAAAGGCATGCTATGTACTGAAGAGAAAAATCCAGGAGCTGATCGATGCCAAGTCCATTACTCTGCGTAATAGCGAGAAGACGGTCACTGCAAACATGATCTCACTCCAGTTTGGCAATCTGCCCCCTCAGGAAGTCCCGGATGGTGTGGTACCTATTCCACGGGCAATGATGAACATTGTTAATCACCCTCCTACCAGGGGTCAAAATCATGACTTAGTGCCCCTAACTACCAAGCGTAGAGAGATCATGTGGTTCACCCTGATCTGGTGTCAGAAATTGAGGAAGAAACTAAAGCTGCTAAAGCTAAGCCTAAAAAGTACTCGAGATGTAAACCATGTCATATGGTTGCAATATCCCCAACGTCGGAAGAAGAGACTTTAGCGACCGGAACCCGGTCAGGAAAAGCCTACCTTAAAGACTATGGAGGTAGCCAGAAGGAAGCAACGGCAGACACTTCGCCTGCTAAACATCCAGAACCTGAACCTATTATCCCAGAGGCAGGTCCTTCTAAACCAACTTCGCTGGACAAAGGCAAACAGAAAGAAGTTCGTTTCGATAAACCTTTGAAGAATATTCAAAACAAAGGCTTCGAGAAACCTTATAACTTCGACATCTTGGCTCAGTTGGCTAATACTCTGGCCAGATTGTCCATTTTTGAGCTACTTAGGCTATCCAAAGACACTCATCAAGCCTTGAGTGAAGCGTTAATACAAGCAGATGTATGCTTGACTCAGCACAAATCCCCTAATAAAGAGCCTGTGGCATATCCTCAATGCCATAATGTGATGGAAGTGGTCCCTAATATCACTTTCACTCAAGAGGACATGTTGTTGAAACATAACAGACACGACATGCCTCTTTATTACACCGGATACGTCGGCTCCATGGAGGTAGACCGGATTCACATAGATCCGGGATCGTCGATCAGCATTATCCCTCATAGTCTGCTAAGACCGTTGAGAATTCCTACAAGCGAACTGGCTTACACTACCACTACAATCGTGGGCTTCAATGCCAGGAAAAGCAAGTCGTTGGGGAAGATTCATTTGAGGATCCAGATTGATGACCTTAGATCAGTGGCTACATGCTACGTCATTGATTCGGAGGTGTCTTATAACATTCTGTTGGGAAGACCGTGGATCCACGATCATAATATTATTCCTTCAACTCTACATCAATGCTTCAAATATGTAGACGCCCAAGGGACAGTGAAAACGGAGTTTGCTAATCTCAACCCATTCAAATGGGTTGAATCCTACTATTCTGATGCCATGTTGTACACCCAAGACTACATGAAGGAGGTGTCAGGCAAGACAGAAGAGGAATCCTACCAGGAGCCAGAAGAATCATCTGCTGAGCAACCTTTGTCAATCTAGGTGAAAGGGCGGACTACCCGTCCGAAAGTCATGAAACCCATAGCTATCCACTTAGTTAAAACCAAATCGGGAGAAGGAAGTGATACTCTAGTGATCACTCTGAATTAGAAGCCCCCACCTTTGGTCATCAACCTTAGGCGCAACAAGCAGCCGACTGATATAAATACAACCGGGAACGTAGTTTCTGACGATAATAAAGATTCTCTTTTCCAGTATACTAACGCTCAATTTCCTAATCATGAATCCTCCCCCCATAACGATATAGAACCTATAGCACAAAAATTCTTGGAAGCTATAGACTTCTATCATCCATATGTGTGGGAAGTAGCATCAACATCTAATGTCGTCACGACATATGGACCGCATGAAGATTCTATCTTTATTGTTTCACCTACTCGCAACGATCAGCATCCAATAGTCTTCGGTCGTATGTGGAATAGACCGATTATGCAAGAAGATTCTCACGAGTCTGATGCTGGAAAAATGCAGGTTCACAGATATAGCCCACAGGATTTGAAGATTTTGCAAAGCATGGGTTATGACTTGAAGTTGGAGCCAGGTCTCAACTATGGAAAAGGCAGACGAATTGCATGGTGATCCCTACTGTCAACGAACTCATTTCGGGTTAGGGTATACCACGACTCTTGCAACAGCGAACAACTCTAAGTCAAATGAGGAGACCATTTCCTCTTATCAAAATGATTTGTCATCCTCCGATTCAGGTGATGAACTCGAATGGACATTATCAGTAAATATGGTGTTGACAGATTCTCTCGAAACAGAGAAACAAGAATCTGAACCATTTGAAGATGAATCATGGGCTCAGCAAATGGATACATAATGGGAACTCCGGTTCGAACAAAAAGAACCACCCACTGAAGATGAGGTTATCCAAATCAATGTTGGGGATAAATTTTCACCAAAGTCGATATTTATCAGCAACAATCTTTCCGAAGAAGAAAGAGAAGAAATGATCCAGCTGATAAAAGAATATATCGACGTCTTTTCTTGGAATTATGAGGATATGCCAGGTCTTGATCCAAAAGTGGCTACCCATAAACTCAATATATTGTCCAATTCAAAGCCTGTAAAGCAACACCAACGCCAGTTCTGCCCGGATATGATGGATGCCATTGAAGCAGAAATCAAGAAGCTAATAGCCTGTAGGTTCATCCGGGAAGAACAACATCCTGATTGGGTCGCTAATGTTGTCCCGGTTATGAAAAAAAAAAGGAAAGTGCGTGTTTACATCGACTTCCGAGATCTAAATGCGGCCTGCCCAAAAGATGAGTTCCCTCTCCCCATTACAGACGTCATGATCGATAATACGTGCGGTTTTGAACGCATGTCCTTTATGGACGGATTTTCAGGATATAATCAAATTAAGATAAATCCTGAAGATGAAAAGCATACTGCTTTTCGTACACCACTGGGGGTATATTGCTATACGGTTATGCCTTTTGGATTGAAGAATGCCGGGGCTACATATCAACGAGCTATGAGTAACATATTCCATGAGCATCTGCGCAAAACGGTAGAATATTACGTAGACGATATTGCTGTCAAAAGCCGCCTCAAGGATAAACACATCTAAGACTTGAAGACGGTATTCAAGTTGATGCGCCAACATCAACTCAAAATGAACCCCACAAAGTCCTTTCTTGGTGTATCCAGTGGAAAAATTTTGGGATTTGTCATTACCGCTAAAGGCATTCAAGTTGACCCTGATAAAGTAAAAGCTATCCTGGAAATGCGACCACCTCGTAATCTGAGAGAACTTAGGGGATTTCAAGGTCGTCTAGCTTATATCAGGAGATTTATATCCAACCTCTCCGTAAGATGTCAGCCTTTTTCTCGTCTAATGAAGAAAGGTGTGTCATTCGTATGGGACGAAGCCTGTCAGCAAGCGTTTAATGACATCAAACGCTATCTTACTAATCCTCCAGTTCTGGTGCCTCCCGTCATAGGAAGACTATTTTTGTTGTATGTTCGAGCAATGGATCATTCTTTAGGGGCTCTCCTTGCACAGAAGAACAATGAGGGTCACAAACAGGTTATTTACTATCTAAGCAGGATGATGGTCGGAGCTGAACACCGGTACAATCCATTGGAAAAAGAATGCTTGGCCCTAATATTTGCCATTCAGAAGACGCGACATTACGTGACGGGCCAAACTATTCATATCATCTCCAGAATCAATCCACTTCGGGTTTTAATGAATAAACCGAGTGTTCTTAATTTCCGACTTGCGACTTGGGCAATGCTACTGACACCGTATGACATGGTGTACGTCCTTCAGAAATCCATGAAAGGTCAAGCCTTGGCTAATTTCTTAGCTTCCCATCCAATTCTGAAAACCTCTAAATTATATGAGGACATTCCCGACGAAGTTGCAGAATGTAATTCGGCAATGGAAGGTGATACATGGCAGTTATTCTTTGATGGTGCTTCCAGAACTGGTCCCAAGTGAAACGTGGTTTCAGGAGTAGGAATTGTCCTGGTGACTCCTGATAAACTCGTCATCTATCGAGCATATTCTCTTAGCGAACCCTGCTCTAATAATGTGGCAGAGTATAATGCTCTACTAATCGGACTTCAGGTCGCTAAAGAATTGGATGTTGAATACCTAGAAGCTTTTGGTGATTCTCAGTTGATCGTCAATCAGGTCAGAGGAATATATGAAGTCCACAATCCAGACCTTATTCCTTATCACCAAACAACGATCGAGATAGCCATGTCTTTCAAAGGATTCTTTTTAGAGCATGTGCCTCGATCTCAAAATTTGGAGGCTGATGCTCTGGCCAGCCTAGCTGCAGATCTAGCCATTCCTATAAGAAGGCAGAATTCGGTGATCCTCCTTAACAGAGATTTATTTTGTGTGAAAATAAATTTCACATAGAACGCAGCTACGCTATAAACACGGCTCCTCCTAAGAGAGATTGGAGAAGTCCCTTTATAGACTTTGCGTCATACGGAATCTTACCAGAGGATCCTAAAGAAGCAGTATCTATCAAGACGATCATTACGTTTCTATGTTGATGCTTCTTCATAAAGTCTATATCGCCGAACGTACGATGGACTATTGTTACGATGTCTCTCTGATGATGATGCAAGACGGGTTATCCGAGAAGCTCATGATGGGGTATGTGGAGCACATTAACCCGGTCCTAAGTTACAGGATCATATCAGAAGGATAGGCTACTAGTGGCCTACTATGATTGCAAAAGTCGTAAAATATGCAAGACAATGCAAAGCCTATCAGGTTCATGCGGATTTCATACATCAGCCGTCTGAGTATTTACATCCTACTATTGCATCATGGCCCTTTGAAGCATGGGGTATGGATATCATTGGTCCTATTCATCCTTTATCTTCTAGAGGACATCGATTCATATTGTCTATCACTGACTATTTCTCCAAATGGGCGGAGGCGATCCCTCTTGCTGAGGTGAAGACATCCAACGTGATCAGCTTTATCAAGCACTATGTAATTTATCGCTTCAGGATACCCCGAAGGATAATTCATGACAACGGGCCTCAATTCATCAGCCAAGCATTTCACCAATTTTGCGATAAGAATCGGATACAGAATATGGCTTCAACGGCAATAATCCTGCTGCTAATGGTTTGGTGGAAGCCTTCAACAAAACCATCATCAAACTCTTGAAGAAGTTCGTCTATTCAAACAAAAGAGATTGGAACGAAAAGTTGGGAGAATGTATGTGGGCATACCGCACAACGGTACGAACGCCAACGGGTTGTACCCTATTTTTGTTAGTTTACGGGTGTGAAGCAGTTCTCTCCATCAAAGTTCAAATTCCATCACTCAGGATAGCAGTGGCTAATGAGATGACTCAGGAAAATAATGACCGTTTAAGACTTCAAGAGCTAGAAGGATTAGACGAGAAACGCCTTCAAGCTCAACAGCACATAGAGTTCTACCAGGCACGCATCTCCAGAGCTTTTAATCAAAAAGTAAAGGAAAGAGTGTTCAAAGTTGGTGAGCTAGTACTAGCTGTGAAGAGGCCAATGATCAAAACACACAAAAGTAAGGGCAAGTTCCAGCCCAAATGGGAGGGCCCTTATGTGATTGAAACCATATTTTCAAATGGCGCTTACAGATTAGCCAAGCCTAATGGAGACTTAATAATGGCTCCTATCAACGGCAAATTCCTGAAGAAGTACTATGCTTGATCTCCTTTGCTCAAAGGGGTATGGTAAAGATTTTATTCTGATGACACTACATACAAAGATTAGTTGGATCATATTCTATCATGTTCTTGTGACCTCTGAATATATATGTTTAACTAATTTGAAACTTTAAAACATATCACGTCTATATTACCTCTGATAGTGTTTTGTATACAAATTTAGTTGGAGCATATTCTATCATGTCCATATAACCTTTGAAATGATATATCCAGCTGAAACTTACCGAAAGTATATTACGTCCATATTACCTCTGATTTCACTTTCATCTTAGCCTATCATTTATATTCAAAAGTGATAGGTCCACAAAGTCAGAAAATGTATCTTTATTATCTCTGGAAATAGCAAATTACAGAAGAAACAAAAAGATATATTATTGGGGAGGAGCCGTTAAATCACGGATCTGTTGAGCCAAAGCAGCCATCCTCTCATTCCTGGAGTTCAAGATGTTAGCACGAGCCCGCTCCAGCCTTGCTTCATCATTACTCAAGAAAGATAGTTCGGACAGAGAATTAACAAAACTTGCGTGGATGACACTCGCATGTGTCAAGTTCTGTTGAGCTGTCTTCACTTGGCCCTCAAATACATCACGAACTGCCAATGCCTTGAGAAGACTCTCCCTTGTCTGGGCAAGTTCAGCTTCCAATTCTTGAACCCTCGCTTCATATCCTTCACATTCAGTGCAGCACCTGGCCAGTTGAGGAATACTCTCCACCAATACTGCTTGCTCCTTATCCATCTCTTGCTGTTGTTCCTGGATGAATTTGTTTAGAGATTCTATCTGCTGAGCAAGTTTCGCAGTTAGGGAGTCATACTCAGCTTGAACCAGGTCATTGATGCTGCCTCGGGATAGTTGCAAATATTCGTTAATGGGTTATTCTAAACCATTAAATATTTGCTCTAGCGCATCAGCTCTTTCAGCATCATTGAAATTTCTAATCTGCGCTATAGTGAGATTGGAGGACATCTTCAGAGCATCAAAACCTAGGTTCTTCTCCAGCACCATCGATATCAATTCTTTCAAAGTAAGGTAGAATATGCTAGTGTATTGATCCACTAGCATAGCAAAGCTCGAATGGACGCTGGGAGTGGCCGCAATATCGGTGAGCCTCCAATCCGGAAGGACTGTAGAGAATGTTGCCACATTCGTCGCTTCAACAGATAGCGCGACAAAAGAAGAGACACCAATAACGGTTGGAGTTGCTGGCATGCTTGACGAAGGAGGCGCGGTCGACATGGCAGGTTCATCCTCCTCTGATGTTATTTGAACTGCCACTGGCGGGATGACACCCGAGAATGTTGCCGATGAAATATCGACAGTTTCAAAATATACTTCGTCGACGTCAGGTGCCGCATTGGCTGAATCCGTAATAAAATCAGAAGTTGTGTCAACTCCACCCTCCCCAGAGATGTCTTCGCCTGAAAATAAGATAAGAGAAAGTTAATATCAATTTGATGTTAATTTTTCTAAAGAAAGCGTGAAGACAACATTTATCCATGGCCGATGGTATGTATGTTGCGTCTGCAGCCTGTATAGCTAAATCATTTCTTAATAATGCTAAACAAGCTGTCATACCTGGAGAAGAGGGTGCACCAACTGACGTTTGAGGGTAGTCAACCCAGTCATCACCCAGATCCACTCGAGGTTCATCGGGTGGAATCTCGCTCGAGATACTTACAGACGAAGGAAGGGCTAGCCCCATTTGTCTGGATAAAGGTATATTGATTCTTATTATGCTCGGCCTCAAAGGCGATCTCGAGATACTACCAGCAACGGTGGTAGTGGCATCAGTCGCGGGCAAAGAATCTCCAGTACCGGCATCTGGGACAGTGGAGGTTCCCTCTCTAAAAGGCGAAGGACCCCTGATTAAAGAATCATCCCCAACAGGGAAAACAATGGGCTCACTCCTGGAAGAGGCCCCCATGGTGGAAGTCTTTTTAGGACCTCCGGTAGTCAGCTTCTTCTTGCGGGGGGAAGGCTCTTTCAGAGTGGAAGCCTTTCGTTTATTGGAGATTATGAGAGGCTCTGCTGGCGGAGCTATTACGCCTCTCGGTACAATCAACAAATAGTCGTCTGCACCGGTGGTTTCATCACCTTCATCCGAGGAAACAGACGGCATCTCTTCTCTCCCAGTGGACCTATGGGAGGGCATCCTGAAACTTCTATGTACATCGAAATCACGATGGAAGGTATTGATGGACGCATAAAATTGCGCGTACGAATGAAAAATGCGCAACTCCATGGAGAGAGAAGTCGCGGGCACAGAAAAGGTTGCTCCGGTACAACCCATGATGAAATATCGCCATCTTCTAGCTCCATCAATAAGTCCACCTTTGAACTTGAAGCTGGTGATAGGATTCCCCACGTGCAACTGGTCGTACCCAAATTGCCTGGCGAACCGGCTGGGCAGATAAGGCTCCAAGTAGCAGTGGTCCTCACTTCTGTACAGTAGGTGGGAAGGTCTAATGCAGACCAACCAGTAAAAGGCTTCAGGAGAAAGAATAGTCTTCCCCTGACCCGCATCCTGAAGTTTTACCCCTTGTTGATTGATATGTACAGGGGGGACGATGTAGAAGAACTTCCAACTATGGGCAAAATTTAGTGCTAGCCGACAGTCTATGACGCTAGTCACATTCCAAGAAGAATTTCTGTAATTCAACAGGAAGTTATTGCCCGAACCACTGGCCGATCCGTAAGACATCACTTTGGTGTTGTGAAGGATTAACCATCCCATCAGATATAAGAATGGCAATTCCACTCTGGGAAATCCTTCACGCTGTGTATCATCAGCCAGCAGTCCCTCTGTAATGGCCCTCAGGCCAGCTTGAATTCTGCACACCATGGCAGGGAGCATGCCCAATCTCGCTCCAAACACCAAACGCACTGCGGGCCATAAGGTTTTGCGATGAACGCGATCCGCAGACGCGATACCAGGAACCACCCATCGGCACAGCCAAACAGAAAGGAAGCCAGCCAGTTGAGCTTCTCTTGACTGAGGCTTTCTGTAATGCCTCATATAGATGTAGGCTTTGGTTCCTGCAGGATAACCCCCTATCTCTTCGTTGAGAACATAGTCTTAAGCCCCCGCATCTTCAATGAGATCATCGACTGTGTTGGCACTAAGCATGCTCAGAAGGTTCAAGGGTTTATCTCTGCTATCTACAACCTTATCCTGCTTGGCATTTCTGGCCTGATGGAAGAAGAGGTAGGATATCCATTTGTTGATATGGGCCAAATTAGAGGGCTCTTTGTAGAAGGTAGTGCATGCAAGATAGTGGCTCATCAGCTCCTGGTATACTGCCACTGCCCGAGGGCTTGTATCTCTCAGCTCCCTGTTTGTGGGAACATACTCTTTATAAAGTGTGTCTCTCATTGGCAGCTTTGAGATATCTGCCATCTCATGAAGGGCTAAGCCCAACTCACCTAGCGGAGCGACGAAAGTCCCAGTGAGCGAATTATATTGCTCCATCAAAGCTAAGAACAAGTTGGGATTGAAAGGCAGCCCAACACTAGTGGCACTCACAGCCGCAAATAAACCAATACTCTCCAGCTCCGTCTGGAAGTGCTTCGGGGCCCAGGCAGTTAAACTGGCCCATCGAAGATTCTGGGGGCTAAGCCATCCACTGGTGCGAGGGTTAACCTTGGGGTATACTCCTCCCTGCCCCCATAAAGTTATTACAGAAAGTCGCTATTTGAATCGGCTGGATCAGTGAAGTGTCTTCACTCGGGACGCTGCCCGGCAGTAATCCTCTGAAAGGCATGACAGGGCCTGAAGGACTGCTCATAAAAGACCCTCGGTTCAATCCTTTCTTATAAAAGATCTTCCCCGGCCGACCGTGAAGATCGGGAGTCAGAGTACACACCATCTTTCTACGATGGGTGGCATGGAAGAACACTGAGATTGGGTAATCTCTAGGCATCCTTGGCAGATACATGACCGTGCCCTCAGCAGAAAATATCTAATCTTCCTTCTTGGGCTTAGTCTGGGATTTTTTATCGATAACATCCCCAAATAAGAAATCTGGTTTCTTATATTCAGTGTCGTCTATATACGTCAGGGGCTCCCCACTGATCATACTCAGCAACATTCGTTCTCCTTGGGCAGATATCAGAGTACCCCTTTCTTGAGGATACTCGTTTCCAGAGATGGAGAATATCACATGGGACAAGTCCTCCAGATAGTTGGAATTCAGCATCCCAACAGCAGAGTCCATCACTTCAGTTAAAGGAGGGATCTGTAGGTCCATTGCAAGAAGCAAGAAAATAAGTCAGTTTTACGCTAGACGCTACACTCTTGCAGTATACGCCAAAACTTGACAGTCTGAGTTTTTTCGCCAGACTGCAAAAATTTGATTTTTTACGCTGGAGTTTACTTCCAGTACGTAAAAACTCAAAGTTTGCAGTATACGCCAAATTTTGACAGTCTGAGTTTTTACGCCAGACTGTAAAAATATGGAGTTTTACGCTGACCCATTAGAAATGTGGTCGTATTATTGCGCATACACGTACAACGTGTGCGATATATCCTCTACTCTTCTCGAAGTCTTTACCTGTGATACCCGGAGCGCAGCTCGACGGTGGAGCACTTCGTTCAGAACGAGGCTCGCTTGGCCTAGCAGGGGTTGCTCGTGCTTGATCAGAGGAGCGAGATGAGGAAGCGACTTTCTTTTCCTTAGAGATGGAGGCCTGTTTTGGTGCCATGGCGAAACTCAGAGTTCTCAGAAAAGAGACGAAGAC
Source organism: Iris macrosiphon (assembly GCA_036927795.1). Classification (NCBI taxonomy): domain Eukaryota; kingdom Viridiplantae; phylum Streptophyta; class Magnoliopsida; order Asparagales; family Iridaceae; genus Iris; species Iris macrosiphon. The sequence goes on from JAYESA010000721.1 coordinate 56,616, forward strand.
GAAGAGTTCTCAGAAAGAAAGGGTTTTTTGCAGAAACAGATGAAGAGTTTTTCTCTCAAGACCTTGGGCTATTTATAGAGTTCAGATAACTCTTCGAATCCCTAACAAAATCCGATTTTCAATAGTCAGTTATGATTTGGGACCACGTCAGCCTATCATTTGAAAAGGAAGACGGACAGTCATGCTGCGTAACGGATCCAGATTTTACGCGCAGAGCAAAGATCCATGATTTTTACGCTCAGAAACTACAAATCTACGATTTTACGCTCAGAAGCTACAAATCTACGGTTTTACGCTCAGAAGCTACAAATCTACGCCTTCACGCTCAGAAGCTACAAATCTACAGTCTCACGCTCAGAAGCTACAGATCTACGATCCTACGCTAAGAAGCTACAGATGGCCAATTACAAGGATTTACGCAGAAAATGCTCCTTTTTGGCTAAAAAATATTCCAAGTGCCTGAAATACACAGATGTCAGCATTGAAGATGACTCTTTTTCTTGGGCCATTAGAAGTTCATTCGAAGTCTAGCCAGAATCCTTTACATCTAAGTTCAAGTATGGCCTGTTCAGCGGACATTTCTTGCCCTGTTTCGAGGAATTTTTGGGAAGCCATTCTTGAAGATGATGTTCTGAACAAAAATTCTTCGTATCAGAGAAGTGACAGTTCAGAATTCTATGCGACTCCTCGTCCAAAAATAGCATGACAGTTGGATCTCCAAGACAACTTAATGCTAAAGAGCTTTTCACGCATCTTACGTTACGCGTAAAAGTCGAGACGTGACCGGATAAGCGTTTATCAGAGTCAGCATAAAAAATTACTCATACGTGTTGAAGCTGCATATTATCAGACTTCCTCACAGCAAATATGGCAAATCAGCAATATGAGTAAGAGAAGACAAGTTTATTAATCATGATTACATATGATGGAAATCCAGTTTATAAAGGATTTTTCATTTTTTCATGATTACATATGATGGAAATCCTTTTTACAAAGGATTATTCGTTAACACTCAAGATCATGATGGGAATCTATTACGCTAGGTTCTCGTCTAACGGAGATCTTCAGTTCTTCTTCTAGGGCACTTCATCGGCTTCCTGGACCGATGAACAAGAAAATGGTTAATGGCGGAAGAATACAGAACTGGGCCTGTCTAAATTATTCAAGCCCCCTCCATACGCCATGGCGGCCACGCCTAGAATTGTGTTAGGGATTCAAACCCAACACAATACTGGAAGACATGGCCCAGCTGCCCACCAGGGTCCAGCTTCATAATAGGGGAAAATACAACTAGCAAGCTGTGTGGTCCAATGAGACCCTTCCTCTCTCCTGGACGAATCGCCATATAAAATTACTGATTATCCCGAGCAAAGGAAGCTATGATATCCTTCCATGATCCATCGTTGCAGAGGATATTTGCTTGAAGATGCCTCTTTTTATGGCTGCTTACATGCTGGAAGAGCATAATCTTCTTCTTCCTCAGTGCAGCCTAATGAATTGCAGCGGCCATCTTTGTGGTGAAGGAAGTATGGAAAAACAAGTTTACTCATTTGCCTTTATATAGGCGGAAGAGAACATACCAAATCCCAATAACTTCTTAAATATCGCCGAAAAATTAGCCTCGAAGAATGAGTCAAATTTGACCACTTCATGCTTCATTCAAAGTATTCCAAATTACGAGGAATTTGAAAACTTTGAAGGGGGTCTTGTAGAAGCATGAAAAATACGCTGGAGAATTATATGCGTAAAACCCCCCAACATACATGAAGCACGCATAAAACAGAGCTTCAGCGCTGTGTGGCGTAAAACATGACTTCAGAGCTGCCCACGTAAAGTAGCGCTCCAAGGCTGTTTTGGCGTAAAAGGTTGCTATGACTCCCTACAGCGTAAAATACGTTTGTCTTTAATGCAACCATAAAGTCATACGATGAACTCTTCGTATTCATCGAATGAATCTGTCAGACAAAACAGTTAACCTGACTCCTGACAAAAGTACTGTACTACGATCGAGAGGACGGCTGTAATGATGATTCTGTACAGAGGCCCAGACTGTCGTTTAGTGACATATCCTTGATACAAGTCATTTTTACGCATTTAAGGAATATGCTGCCTATTCTACACAGGCAGAGACGAGCTTTTACGCTCAAGATGAGACAAAATTAGACGCCACGTCAAAAGCTGTTTCTCATGCAGAGCTCGAGGCATATCTCGGCATTTAATGCACGAGATTGAGGCATATCTCTGCATTTAATGCACGAGATTTGTTTCTATCCTTTATAATTTTGTCATGACTGGGAGAGCTGAAACTAGACTATGCGCCGCCTGTAACACTGTTTCAATATCAATAAAAGATTTTGCTTTACTTCAACTTGTGTTATTCAATGCTTCCGCTATTGTCAACTCAGTAAACCTGTTACTATTCGCTTATGCGTTTATATATTCTGCTGCACTCGGACAATCTATGCGACTCTGTGGCTTAGATCTCTTACCGCCAGCCAATGAACCACGGTCCTGCACGGGCGTGGTTCACGCTCGTGCGGCATCACGCCCAGATGGGTCGAAGTGATCATCCTGCGGGAGCGCTGGCGCGATGATTCTCACCCAGCGGGGACGGCTGATTAGCCTGCGGGAGATCGGGGCATAACAGATTGGTATCAGAGCTTGGCTTATACGCCTTTGAACTTCATTTCAATTATCACTGTTTCAAAAGCTCGTTCGTGGGTTATGTGCATACACTCTCTCAATGCCTCAATAGGATGTTCCAAACAATAAGTCTAAATACTTTCGAAAAGTTGCATGTGAAATGATATGATTGCTTGTACAATATTATGATCGGTAGACCTTTGTGCCGACCTGTGCTAGACCCTTTGGAAATAGACTCATGCTAAGATTTACATGATATGCGCGAACTATATGCCTGTACCTAGTTATCCAACTGGTTAGTACAAAATTTAATATTGTCCCTAACGGTTCGCTATACACATAGCCTTTCGGCTAAGTTATGTTCTTTATCGTGCACCAAGACCCTTTGGTGCAAGCCAGTTATAAATGAGATTTGGATATCATTTAGAAATAAGACAAGTCAGACTTAGACTGTCAACCGATAGAAACGTCTCCAGATTATCGCTTAGGCGAATATACAGAATCGTACTTGGGTTTTGGAAAATAGCTCGAACGATATTTCGTGTTGGAAGACACAAATCGAATATAGTTGCTTGTATGACTATCAATCATGAATATATACGAGACTAAGATTTTATCAAGTGAAACCTGAAAATCGTGCAAGAATTTGAGGAACGAGTTGGTGACTAAACTAACGATGATGCGAGCACCGATAGAGGATTTGATGAAATGACTCGATTCCGAGTAGTGGATGGATCATTTAGAAATATCCAAAAGAAATTTAGAGGTGTCGTGCGATAGTTGAACTGAACGATTTGGGAATGTGCTTGGACCAACTACAAGGCTTATATCGAATCATGGAAATGGAAATAGATATCCTGACTAAGGAAAACTTGTTGAAAATTGAGAATTGTGCGAGCGATTCGGGTTGAAACAAAACAGATTCAACTTGAATAAATTATCGCTCGAATAAGCTAACCCGAGAATGGATATTTGGCTTCGGAATATAAATTTGACTTGGTGTCGATAATTGGAAGATAGCATGATCGATACAAGCAAAGGAAATATTATGTTTCTAGGAATGATATAAGCAATAACGGATTTTACTTGGAGTTTGGAAGAACGAACTCGATATATTGAACGTATCAGAAATGGAGGGACTTGGTCTTGAATAATTGAACTTGGTCATTAAGGAATGCCAAAAGTAGACTATAGATGTACCAAACGGTAAAATGAAAGCCGAATAATTTTACAAGACGAACTACAATCACTGCATGAACGGACTTGATTGATGGATACAAAAACTTTGAATGCAGTGAATCAAAAGTGTTTTAGGATGAGTTAGCCTAGAACCAGGAGTAAATCACGCTTGATGGTTTCGTGGACGAACGCGTTGATATTGTTGGACGACTTGAGGATATAATCTAAGGTTTAGAATTGAATCTGGCTTGGTGGTCTAGACTTGAAATGGATATGGATTCTATATAAACATGTTTGGAGAGAGAGATAACGCAAATCACTAGGCTTGTCCTACAACTTAGATATTATGGATTTTACTAAACGGACTCGTCCCATGTACAAACGAACGTGTTATTGAGAGTAGGAAGAATCAGTGCTCGATGTTTAGAAATCTGAGTGAAACTAGTTTGGGTAGAATCTATGCAGTTAATAACGGGTTTTTTATGATAACGGTCCAGTAGAGTTATAGATATATCATCGATATATCGGTTTTATAACGGTAAATAACGGTTTGTATTTTTAACACAATTTTTATATATGAACAATACACTTAATAGTTTTCTATTATAAAATATGCATAAAGTATACTTATCGTCGAGATATCCAAGAGATCCAAAATAAAGGAGATCACTTGAGGAACTACATCTCTGAATAAGTTTGATGCATGAAGATTTTGATGACAGAAGATGTAATCTCCATTCTCCATTGATGTGAATGTCATATCATTCATTATCGATTTTTCTGTAGCAAAACCAGAATGTCATATCATTCAATATCGGTTTTTCTGTAGCAAAACCAAAACCGTGAGAAATCGGTTTTTTTGTAAACCGATATTTAGAACAATATCAGCCATATCGGCCGATAATATCGGTTCTGATATTTTATCGATATTTCTGCAAAAACTATCGGTCCAAGACCGATACCATTATATATATCGGTTATATAATCGATATATAACTATTTTTGACTACTTAGGGTAGAATACCCCGTACAAATGAACAACGGTTTGACCCTAGGAATTGGGGCGAGCATCGTGCGACGAATTTGCACGATGTATCGTATAGTTAAACCTGTACCTATGACCTTGTGAGCTGACCTAGCAATTAGACAGATGACCCTGTACTGAGTGAATGAACCTGTAAAACCGACTTTATGCATTGCTTAAACAAAGCTATAGAACTGGGGCAATAAGACTTAGTGTTAGACTGGGAACGGTAAGTGCGTCCTATGTTTGATCTGAACGGATGGACGCTAGTCGGTTGAATCCGATAGATTGTGCATATTGGTAGTGTAAATACTTGTATTGGGTTGGAATAGAATTTACTTGGTATTTGATTGACCCTATCGGAAGTATCCGCGGATAAACCCCGTGTCGTAACTTTTTGTGAAAGCTGTGCGTATTTTGTGCACGCTCGTCAGATTGTGACAAAACTTATGCCACTGGACTCGTGGTAACGCGCTGGTCCTGTGACCCAATTTTCACGTAATTCTGAGACAGTTGACTAAGTCGCCAATTGGCGGGCCCTACGGTTGACTTTTTAGGCAAATTTGTGTTCGGCTCACCGGAATCCAAAATTGGAAGTACCGTTGAGTTCGCATTGACATTTAGAATTGGTTTGACCTACTATTTAGAGACTGTTACCCTTGGCACACTTTTCGGTGCAAAGTAGCCCACCGGTGGACCCCACTTTGATCCGAAATTACCGTTTTGCTCCTGTGTCCAAATTGGACGAAAGGAAAGTGCTTTCTAGCTATTTTGCTTATTCTGAAAACATTGGTGATATTTATTTCAGCATCCGGAGATATTCATTCTGAGGCCGTAGTTTCTGACTCTTGGTGTTTGACATCTGGACATTTCACTCTGCAGCTCTCTTGCCAGGCAAGTATACCTTGCCTTGGTTGTACTGTTTAAATTCAGTTATATTGTTAGATGTATGTTTATTGTTTCAGATTATATAACTTTGCGCGTCCGAGAGAGACTCGGGTGCAGTCAACGAAGGCATTGACGTTAGGACTTATGTCTGACCTAGTGTCTAGTAGACCCACCTAAAGTTGTGGAGTTATTGGTATGACTCCCCAGGCCTTGACATATTTCTTACACGTGTTGTGAGTCTTATGTAGGGCACAGACTTGCATATGTGGTTGGCCACCTATACGTGTAGGCGTGCGACGGATAGGGAATAACTGCTATTAGCAATGCATGTTAGAAGACTTAACAGTTATTAGAAGTCGGAGCATAGACTATTATGGTACGAAGGTCCAATCCTTGTCCTTGTTTGGTTGAAGGTTGGGCTATTATTCTAACGATAGACTATGAGCCAGAGTTACGACACCTCGGCGTAGTGGCTGAAGCGTGTTGTGGATGCAATATGCTTAGATCATTGGGCGGGGAGGACTACTAGTAGGCGTATGGGACACCCACTTCCTTTATTCAGATTCTCCATTCGACGGAGCGGTATGGACGTTATATACTTGCAGATTTCCCGTTCTACGGAGCGGTATGGACGTTATATTATTCAGATTTCCCGTTCTTCGGAGCGGTATGGACGTTATTATATTACAATGCCCAGGTATGGGGCATATGTGGCATATACTAGCCAGTTGTCACGATTGGTGAATTACGTCAGCATATGTCTAGCCTACACTTTTCCATACACTCAAGTTGTCCTCAAGTTGCATTTCACTTAAATGGTTAGGTCACCCTTGAGTTCTTACAGTATTTACATTATGGCATGCTTTTATGTATCTTGTTATGTCCCTCTGAGGACCTGGTCCCTTTCCAGGTGTATTGTTTATGAGCATTGGCAGGAGCGCAGACCCGGACTGGCTACTTATATTGCGAGAGGTCTTCTTTTCGAGCCTTGTGATTGCTAGAGGTTGTATTTATATTATTTGTCTTATTTATTTTTCATTCTAGTTCGGCAGTGAATTTGTTTCCATCCGACTGTCATCCTTAGATACTTTATTTTGGGATCTGGTTATAGATATTGGTTATATATATATATATTCATTGATTTCTGTGGATGAGATTTAGTTATGCTCTGAGATATATATATATGTTTACCACTTGTGAATTGTTATTCATATTACAGCGTACGTGTGTTATGGTTTCCATATATTGGAGTGCCATATTCATACGGCTGGCATGCTTACGTGTCCTAGTCCTACGTATTTTTGGGACTGGGGCATGACAAATATTATCATTAATTGGGTTATACAAAATGGATCAAGATTGTGTCTCCAATTTTGATTGGAACGCATAAGGGTACAGGGTTGATCTTATTTAGAATTAAGAAATAACGTCCGCGACGTTTATTGTGCGACTAAAATATAGCACAAGAGATCATAATTATAAGTTACACCAAGGTCAGAATAGAAGGTGGGAATGTCTAGGACAAGGGTGTGAAGTTTGTAGGAAGGCAGTGGCTAGTGGAGTGCTCCAATTATCGAAGCAACGGTAAGGTACGCTAAGTGATATAAATGTTATAAAATTAAATAAATATCGTGTTCTAATTCTAATTGGGTTCAAACTAGCCCTAGTTTCTCTTTCTAAGCCAAGTAGCCCTAATTTTGGGTGATGGGGTTTACACTAGGTCATGATACTATCTAATAAATCTCTCACGAATATCCAACTCCATAAGGAGACACATATATCACAATATAATATGGAATACTCAATCACATAAACTAGAGCACGATGAGATATCGAAGAAAACAAATAAAATACAAGACAAGTCTAAAAATAGAATAATCTAACCTGCAATCCATAACATCCCAATCTCCAAGTATACTAGAAACATGTCCTCTATGTCACTGTCTGGAAAAAAATATCCAGTCAGGATTGGAACGAAATACACCTCTAATAGCAGTTCTAGATCAATGATATAAACTATGTAGCAGTAAATAGAAATAAATATACAGGATGCATATACATGTACAAGAGATACGCAATAAAGGAAATACTGAAAATAAATACGAGAATGAACAATATGTCAATGAACAAGAATACTAATGACTAAGTGCGTGAGTACTAGCTTTAACATGTGATCGGCTTGGGAACTTGTACATGAGTACTGGCCTGGCTATTCATACGTGCGGTGTATGACCAACACTAACATGAGAACAAGACTTGTACATGAAGGGTATGATCACATATCTACACTAAAATACTCCCTACCCCCGACTGGTATAGTAGATCCAACCATGGTACGCTATGGCACAAAATTCCCCAAGAAGATAGTGACTCTTCCCGAGAATCAGTGTCTGTATATGTACAAGATAAACAATGAAACAAGACTTGCACAAGATACACCATGAACAAGGAATAACATCTCATGACGAGATCCGAATATACCAATCCGTGTAACCATCGTGTCAAGAAATATAAATATTTATACTAGATACAATGAACATAGAGGATATCATAAATAAGAAACTATTAGAGAATGTACTCGCCTGTGGTCCTTTGCTGGTACGGGTCAGAATCCAAGTCCAAGTCCAAATAGCCTATGTATTATGAAATTGCCATATCAAAAGATATTTTATTTTAATTTATTTAATTCTGGATTAATTATTCTAAAATTCTATTTTAATCTTATTATTCTGATTTTTAGGTTAATTCCTAAATTTTGTCCAAAGGAACTGAATTTTATCAACTCGAAACTCATGGCACGCAAATCGAAGCGATCTGTTGACCAAAAAGTCAACAGACAGAAACTTGACTTTCATGCATGTTTTCCTATAGATTTCAGCGTCAAAAATATGCTAGAATTTATGGCTCGTCCGAATTCAAATTCGTTTGGGAATTATGGTACATACAAATTTCGTATTGTGCACCGATGGTTAAATTCTAACCTAGAAGTTCTATAGAATTAACAGTATAAAATATTTTGATTTAAATTCTGGTAAAAACATATGTCAATTATCTCATCATTATATTTCCGAAACTTTAAACGGTTCATAATTCTGATTCCTGGTTCTCCCGAAATCATGAAAACATCGAGACGCATCTATTTTTAGACATGCTGTACTCTATGAATTTTTCAGAATTTAATACTCATAATTTCATAAAAAAATTTATATATTCAGAAATCTAACCTCAATATCATTCTAACGCAAGAAACTGGGTCTTGTTTGGAGTCCGGAGCTATGCGTAATGGCTTCTGGAAGATGAAGGAACCCTAGATGGTAATTCTCCAAAATTTGGCTCAAAGAAAACCCTAGAAATTAATAACCTAACTATTATATATATAGGGGAGAGAGGGAAGCCACAGCTCAAAGGATTGCCAAATGGTAGCCATCTGACGCTGCCCGCTCAGATCGAACGGTTAGAATTTGACGCGGCTCGGCTCAGCTCAGTCCGACTCGGACTAGGATGCGGCTCGGCTCGGCTCGCGGTCGGCTCGCTGCACCCACACCCACCCTGCGGTCGCTGACAGGCGGGACCCGCCCAGTTGGCTGCGGGAGGCTGACGGGTGGGCCCCTGTTGGCTGACTGGGCAGAAATAATTACTTTTTGGGTTTTTATTTTCAGAAAATAGTTTTTAATTCAGTTTTCCCTAATTAACTCAAAATAAATGCTAAAAATAATCAAAAAATTCCCAAAAAATTCTAAAAAATTCTAGAAAATATATTTGATTATTTAGAACCTAAAATAAAAGTTTGGAATATTTTTAATTATTTTGAATATAAAATAAATTCTTGAAAGTTCTCGAAATTTAGTGTTACTAGTTTTTAATTAACTAAAAATTATGGAAAAATTCCACTAGCCCCAAATTAACCTAAAAATAATATTTAATCTAGAATTTCAGGATACGGAGGTTACAAAAAATGAGGTTGCTTCATTGGACCCATGTTGGTACTAGATCCTCCTATGTCTCTCGGCCTCTTAGAGCCAACCTCTAGATCATCCTCTGCTCGCTGTGCCTGTCGCAAAATCTCCTCGAAAGTAGCGATGGGATCTCCATTCATATGTAATTTGACCTCCCAGTTCTGGCCCTTCCTGAACTTTCTAGCTCTTCCTCTAGGGTTCTGTCCCTCAACAAAGTGGCCTAATCTGTAATACTCTGTCGCATACTCATCCACAGTCATACCTCCCTGAATGAGGTACTGGAACTGGCTATCTAGAGATGTCAGAGCCACATTTGGAAAAAACTTTTTCTTGAAGAGCTCTTTGAAATCTTCCCAAGTATGTCCTGGTACTGAGATCATGGGGTCCGTCCCGAACTAAGTCAACGTAATGTCGAACATCATGCTTCCCGTCCTCTATCTGTAACCTCTCTGGAATCTGCGCCAGTCGCAGGTTTTGCTCAATATCTTCTATACAATCATCAACATAAATGATCCCTTCAGTGCCTTTAAAGTCCTTCGGCCTCATCCTTTTGAAGTCTATGATGGTCCCCGACCTCGGCTGCTGCGGGGTAAACTGAGATGGTGCCGTCTGTGGTTGGACTAAGGCGGCTCTCTCAACTACTGCGAGCGCAATCTGGTGAACATTCTCAATGCTCTGCCACATGACCTCTGACTGACGCTGTTGTACCTCCATCATCTGCTAAAAAAGCGCAAACATCTGCATCTAATCGACTATGAATGGTGGGATTAGAAGATCCCCTAAAACTGTCGGCGATGTCCTCTGTACTAGATGTGGAGCACCTCCGAAAGCTGCTATAGAAATGCCCACCTGGATCGGTGAAGCTGACCTCCGAAATATAGGTGCTGGAACATCGTCTGATGGTGCTGCCCTCATAGGTGATAAAGTGACTGACCGCGCTGATATAGCACCTGAGCGCTGGAAACGCGTCTTCAGCAGCATCCTGAAGATAGATTGAACAAAGAAAATCATTATTGAGTAAGATACGATATCATCAATGAAGGTCATAATTTTTATTCAAAATAAAGAAAATATTCTAATAGAGAAGGATTACAAAACTGATATTTGGAAGTGTTTCCTAATTGTGATTGAGTAAACTCTCAGCCTAAATCATATATCCTAAAGCAGGCTCGTAGCAGTACTCTATGTGAGCACTACTACGATATCGCTATAATTGTGACTCCTGAGACCTGCATGGGCCACCACTAAAAATGTGTCATGACCCGCACCCGAATATTCGGGCACGAGTACGTGGGTACGTCCAGCCTACGCCGCAACATCGACGGTAGAACGCTGTCTGGGTCAACTCTATTATCTAAACATCTCACACAATATATATATATGGTACATGCCAATCATCTCAACTCCAAATGGAGAAATAATATGGTATCTCATAAATGTAACTATACTCAATCATAATACAAATTAAGGAAGATAGAGTACGAATAGAATAACGAAAGAAAGAGAATCACAAAACATCCACAAGACTGAAATAATATACATGTCATAAGTCTCAATAAAAGTCTAATACAAGTCCACCAAAAATAAACTAAACCTCCTCAGGCTCTAGTACTAAGTCCTCCTGATCTACAGGAGTATCCTCTAATGGAACATCGTTATGTGGTCTGTAGTATGTAGGACACTGATCTATGAGCCAATCATCTGAAAAATATATCCAGTCAGGATTGGAGCGAAGTACATACCTCTGAAAGTAGTTTCAAATACATAATCGAGCATATAAAACAGATAATAGAAAAGAATACAAGATAACTAAACAACAGAATGAAATAAACTAGAGTGAACAGGTAATGTACTAGAATAAATAACATACAATAGAATATCTATAATATAATGGAGATAACTGAAATCAAACTAATGTGCCATGGAATATAAGTTCATTATGTGATCGATTTAGGTTGAACACGAATATAATAAGGTAACTCGATTACAAGTGTGGTATGTAATCGATATATACACGAATACACTGGGGCTTGATCACATAATTAACTCATACACCCCCATCCCTAACCAATACCAATGGATCCAATCATGACACGTTACGAATACGAATATGGGCACACTGAACACGAGCAGTGTGTGTACATGAATATAAGCACACTGAATACGAGCAGTGTGTGAACACAAAATACAATAAATTAATACACGATACACACGATAAAATACATGTGAAGGAGTACCCGCAGAATACTGTAGGGGATAACAACTCCTGGCATGATCTATGTAGTACCAGTCCGTGAAACTACTGTGTCGGAATCAAGTATACAGTTCTAGAACATGAGATATATACACTATTATGAAATAAAAACTAACAAAGAAATATACTCACCTGAGGTCCTGAGCAAGGCGCGTCTCTCGATGTCCAAGCTGATATCACACAGACCTATATATGGTATATTACATAAATACAAAGTTTTGGAATAAAAATAAGTTAAACTAGTTTAATTCTATGTCATAAAGCCATTTCTAAGTTAAAACAGTCAAACTTAGTCAAACAAGCTATTTCTAGGTTGTATGAGTCTAACTCTAGGATATTATGTCCATATACTATATAACTAGGCCACACTATCTATGCTAAGATACTAGGATACAAATAAAGTACTGTATCATAGGATACGCAAGTTTTTAGATATAAAAATACTAATATATATATATATATATATATATACAAGACAATATTTATAGTACTCTTAGCTAACTAATGCAAAGTGGATACATTGGCTTTGAACCAATGTGGTATCATACCACCTACACACCTTTCTTGATACGCAAACCCAAAACCTTGAGTATCAACCAATACCTTGGCATTACCATGGTATCACAAGGTAATCCAGATTCTAATATATAATTAACTACCCATACACCTAACTATATACTAATATGCTTTTAATACTTATACCATACTATACTAACTACCTACTAACATACCAATACATATATATATACATATAACCACTAGTCTAACAATGTGTGTATATATATATATATATATATATATATATATATACTAGTAAGCAATATGTATACATAACTACTAGATAACAATATAACTAACTAACTAAAGTATCAATAAAAGTAACTAACCACCTTACCTTGCTGCTGTCCTTGTTCTTGCTGTTGTTGTTGCCTAGTTGCTACTGCTGTGGTTGTTGCTTACTGTGGTTGCAGCTGCAGTTGCTGCTCTAGCTGCTGCCCATGCTACAGTGGCTACTGCAGTTGCTATTTTGCTGCTAAATATTGCTGGATGTTGCTGCTCTTGCTGAAGTTGCTGCTGTAGGCTGCTCTTGTATTTGCTGCTTCCTGAGGTTGCTGCAGCTGCTGGCTTTGCATACTGCTTGCTGCAGTTGCTGCTGTAGGCTGCTGCAATGGCTGCTCTTGTTGTTGTGTTGCTGCACAGTTGCAGCTAGCTGCTAATGCTGTTACTGAATACTGCTAAATACTGCTATGTCTCGATCCCCCCTCACTAAACACGACACAACACTCACTCACACACTTAGATATAAATATATACCTATACATATATGTATCACTAACCAACACATACACACACACACACACACACACACACACACACACACACACACACACACACATATGAATATAAATCTCTACACATACATATATACATATATGCAACTCTCTCTCTCTCTCTCTCTCTCTCTCTCTCTCTCTCTCTATATATATATATATATATATATATATATATATATATATATATATATCCACTAAGTATATACATAATAATAACCACACTGGTAATGCATATACATTCTCATATTCTCATGACTACCAACACCTCAAAATGAAACATGGATATTCTCATAAATAAACATATACATATATATCATACAATCATTATAATTATTTCATTCTAATAACTATTACCAAGTGTATTGAATCTAAAATGCAATAAAATAAATACGTAGAGTGCACCGCACCCGTATCACACTAATTCTATGATACGCTTACGATACGACTCCACCACACAACCAAACGTATCTCGAAGGACACGGACAAGTCTAAAATCATAATTATGAACAACACGAAGAGTTAACTACTCAACTACGTGTCCGTGTCAAAATGTGACATGCTCAACCCCCCCTCCCGTGTCGAAAGAAAACCACCAAATCAAACCGTATCTCCAAATTATCGGGATACGGCCTACATGTATCCAATTATGGACACGACACTAGTCACACACAATCAAACACATGTTAATTTAATCTAATTGACCTATTGACAAACACAAGATGTGTCAATCTCGAAATTCTCCCAAAATTGACATAAAATACCACTTAACTTTCTCCATAGGCCTCCTATGAACCTAATTCCAATTTATATGGGTAGCCTTAGAACATGGGATAGTTCCTTATGATTAAATTACATATTTAGTTTCTAATTAGAGAAAAAAATATGAATTGTACCTATTGGGAGATGGATTCCTAATAAAATCTCCAAATTGAGTGCCAAGAGCCTCCAACTTGTAGATCCTTGCTCCTCCTTGTAGATCATTTCTTTTTTCTTATAGATCCTTATTTTTTTTCTTGTATATCCTTATTCTAATAGCCTTCAAATAAGAATAGGAAAGAAATTGAAAAGAAATTTGGGTAGAAATTGGTGTAGGAATGAAGAAATTTGAAAGAGAAAAAATTCTAGATCTAGATTTGGAATAAAAAAAAAAGTCTCCCCACTCCAATAGGTGGCCGGCCCTTACCCCTCCTCTAAGCCCTTGGGACTTGTCATGAAAAAATTAATTAAGGAGGGAAGGTTCTAGTCTAATTGGTTTAACTAATTAATTCATCCTCCTAATGAATGAGCTTACTAATTGGCTCAATTCTAACTAGAATTAAATGTTGGTCTATGGATCTAATCTAAACTAGTTGGTCCACTAACACAAGTTTAAAATAAAATCTAACATTTAACAATAAATAAATAATATTCAACATGCATAATATTTAATATTATATTCCTACCAATAAAAATACCCATGCCAAATTATAAAACTATCCCTAGCTAAAAAAATGAGGGTGACATAAAGGACGTGCTCTATAAAGAACCCCTTGAAAGTGGAGATAATGTCGAGCGCGACTTGGTGGTAGGAAATTAAGTCCTCATGCCGTACCTCATATTCGTCCCAGACCTGACTGATTATCAGCTTGGAATCGCCATAGGCTTCCAGGAAGTCTACTCCCACTTGTCTAGCGAGTTGGAGCCCGATGACGAGGGCATTTTACTCAGCCATATTGTTGGAGCATGTATTTGTGAGTGAGTAAGCGCGATCGATGACTAGATCGTGTGGAGAAATTAGTACTATCTCGACGCCAGCGACAAATCGTCTTTGGCCCCTGTTCTTGAAGCACTGTCGAAGAATATTCTCCAACCGACTTTTGTACTTGTGGTCATGTTTAAGTCCTCTACTTCATTTGGGATCTCCTCGTAGATCTTTGAGATTTCTGGTACAGGGTAGGCTGCAAGAAAATCTACCAAAGCTTGGCCTTTGACTGTCTTTTGTGAGACAAATATCATGTCGTATGGTGACAACAGTATTGCCCATGTGGCTAGGCGAGAGTTGAGCGCTACAGGTTTAGTCATGAGGACCCTGAGATGATTAACTCGCGAGATCACATCGATGGTTTGTCCTACCATGTAATGTCGAGTCTTCTAAATGGCGAAGCCCAGAGCAAGGCACTCCTTCTCAACATGGTTGTATCTGTGCTCTGCACCAGCTATCATTCTGCTGAGATAGAAGATGGCATATTCGTGACCGACATCACTTTTCTGGGCTAGTAGAGCTCCAAAGGAGTGATCCTTTGCACGTACATATAGCAAGAAGGTCTTCCCACAACGGGGGCCACCAATACTGGAGGATTTATGAGATACTCCTTGATATCATTGAAGACGCGCTGGCATTATTAGTTCTAGAAAAAGGAAACTCCCTTCTTCATAAGTTGAGTGAAAGACTGACAACGTCTAAAGAGGTTTCATATGAACCTCCTGATGTATTCCTGTCTTCCTTGAAGGTTACAAAGTTCTCTAAGGTTCTTCGTTGGGTGCATTTCAAGGATGGCTTTAGTCTTGTCGGGGTCCACGTGGATACCCTTTGAAGTTATGACAAAATCCAAGAATTTGTCGCTGGAGACTCCCAGGAAGGACTTGTAGGATTTATCTTGATCAGGTACGTACACATGAGGTCGAACACAGCCTTCAAGTCTCGAAGGTAATCATTTTTAGAGCGACTCTTGACAGCGATATCATTAACGTAACATTCCACTGTCTTACGTAGATGCTCACGAAATATGGTGCTCATAGCTCACTGATATGTATTACATGCGTTCTTCAGACCGAAGGGCATGACTGTGTAGCAATATACTTCTATCGACGTTTGAAATGATGTATGCTTTTCGTCGTCAGAAAATATCTTAATTTTATTGTAGCCAGAGAATCTGTCCATGAAAGACATGCGCTCATAGCCACAAGTATTTTCGATCATTATATATGTGATAGAGAAAGAAAACTCGTCCTTAGGACAGGTTGTATTTAGATCACAAAATTCAATACAGATCCAGATCTTCTCATTCTTTTTTACGACAGTCACGATATTGGCCAAACAATCCAAATATTGTTCTTCGCGGAAGAAGCTACTGGCTATCAGTTTATTGACTTTAGGTTCGATGGCATTCATGATGTCCGACCGGAACCGCCGTTGTTGTTGCTTGACCGGCTTAGTATTCGGCAAGATGTTGAGTTTGTGGACCACAATTTGGGGTTCCAGTCTCGACATGTCTTCGTAACTCTAGGCAAAGATATCGATATATTCCTTGATGAGCTGTAACATGGATTATCGATCCCCATCGGATAGACTCTTGCTGATGAAGATAGGTTTATGGGAGGATTTGTCGCCTAAATTGATTTGTACAATTTCGTCCTTAATGGAAGGTTCTCGTTGTTCGAACCGCATCTCCCATTGTGCGTCTAAACATTGGGTCCATGGTTATACTTCAAAGAGTTCAGGTGGATCCTCGTCGTCTTCCTTAGGGTCAACTGACACCATATTGGTAAACAATTTTGTTTGAGCATGTCCCCGATACAGACATCGGAGTCCCAAGCGAAAGATTATGTAGAGTGAGAGTGTAACCCACCTTCTTTATATGAGCCTTCGGGGGGTTATGGAAGGTGTGACGTACCCTAAGCCATGCTTGGTCTTATAGTAGTAATCGTCATTCTTTCCTGCAGGAGCCTATAGACGCAGGGGCAGTCGTCATCCTTTGTCATAGTTCAAGCCCCTAACGGCTTTCAGATCGTACACCATCTTCTGAATGAGGTACTTGGTTTGAGAACTGTACCGATGAAATAGTATTTTTTCGGTATCGGGTTCTGGCACTAGTTCCTCTGGGACGGATGATTGGGGACTTTCCACTCTACCGAAGATGATGAGTTTGTCACCCCTCTTACTTGTTGGAACTAAAAAGTAGTAGTTATGACTGGGGAGAATTCGATTTGCTGTATAGGTTGTAGTCACCTGTGTATGCAGGTACAGGCAGGCCCAGACCATGCTTAAGGGAATATAGCATGTTGAGATGTGCAACAATTGAGTAGTTCAAAGATAGCCCTTTATTGATAAAATAAGTTATCTCATCTTCCGGAATTACATCATCGTGAGAAAGAACGTTGGCATGAGCGACTACGTACTCCTCCAGTTCTTCCTTCCCGAGATCTACCCCAGTGCGAGTGACGGCTTTAGAGGTCTCCTGCGCAGCTTTACCACTAGAGATTCGAAATTCATAGTAGGTACCGGATCTTCCATCAGTGGTCGACTCGATTTACGGAGGCAAATGACCAGAGGCTTAGGTGCTTTCCTGGGCAGTTTCATCTTTAGGGGAAAGGCTGTATCAGAAGCGCTTGCTTTGAGATGGACTCTCAAGAGCTCGTTTGATGTTGTCCCAGCATCTGCCTCATCTTCGGCATCATTACCACCTTCATCCTGATGGACTTTCTTGTAAATGATCGAGTCAGAGTAATAGTCCTCGACCCCTTTAAATTGATCAACGTCGGCAAATTTCGTCTTGCCGATGCTTTGATCGTCGACGTACTTCAAGCACTGTGCAAGCTTGACGGTATGATCATATACTGATGTATCCATGGATGTCCAAATAGGACGTTATATGATACATCGTCGATAAGATATTTTAAGCGAATCTTGTCCAGAGGGTAGCTACTCCCAGCATTGAAGACACTGATGGCAGTATTGGTTGCTGTCAGGCGATGCATTGGGATGCCCAAGATCTGAAGCAGACTCCGAAGGATAATGCTGATTGACGAGCCAGGATTGATGTGCATCAGGTCCACCTTGATGGCGCCGATGTACCCTGTGTAATACAGAGGACGATCGTGCCGATTATTTTTCAGCAATATATCTTGTTGCGAGAACGTGATATTGGATATCGCCACCATCATATTATTGCAGTGGGAGCATACGACAGGATCCTCAGCTAACAGCTTGACTTATGCCAGGTAGGTGTCGGCATTCTGTAATGCCTCACTTAGAGCAACCCGAGTGTCTTTGGAGACTCGAAAAAGCTCGAATAGTAATAACTTCGCTGGAGTATTGGGCAGTTGTGCCAAGATATCAAAGTTATAGGGCTTCTCCAATGTCACCACCCGCACCCGGTATAAGGGTACGAGAATGTGGGTACGTCCAGTCTACACCGCAGTATCAGCGGTAGAACGTTGTCTGGGTCAACAATACTTTCTAAATATCTCACTTAATATATATGTACCTGTCAAGATATCTTAACTCCAAATAGAGGAGAACATAATAAATAATACCTAATCACAAGAAAAAAACTAGAAGAAGATGTAGCACGATATGGAATAAAAGAAAGAAAATGAATCACAGTCACAAATATAACTCATAACAAAGTATAATAGACTGGCACAATAGTCTTAAATATAATACATGACAAAATATCTAAACTGAGACATAACCAATACAAGAGTCTAAACATCGATAACTAGATGATCATCCTCCGGTATCGGCTCCTCATGAACCACCGTCTCTAACTCTACACCCACTACGTCCTAAGGTTCATAGTGTGTAGGGTACCAGTCGTCCAAATTATCTGAAAAATATATATCCAGTCATAATTGAAGCGAAGCACACCTCTAACAGCAGTTCCAAATAAATGATAAAGACTATGTAATAGTAAATAGAGAGAATATACAAGATAAATAGATCATGAACAAGAAATATACAAATATGGAAATGTTTTAAATAGTACAAAAGATGAGCATTATATACAGGAGTCAGGAAATAGAACTAACCAAGTGAGTGAGTACTAGCTTCGATATGTGATTGGCTTGAGAACTTGTACAGGAATTATGGCCTGGAGAATCATACATTAAGTGTATGATTAACACTAACAGGGTACTTGTACAGGAATACTTGTACAGGGTGGGTATGATCACATATCTAACTAACACTCCCCAACCCCCGACTGGTATAGTGGATCCAACCATTACACATTATGATACAGGATTCGTAGAGCAGGTCGGCAACATTCTCAGGAATCGATATCTATACATGTAGAGGAATCACAGGGCATGTACCAAAATCACAGGGCATGTACATGATCCAACAGAAAATAATATCTCATGATGGGATCCAGGAATACACCAATTCGTGTAACATCGTGTCAGAAATCATGTATAACTACACTAGATACATGAAACATAGAAGATATCATATACAAAAAACTGTAAGAGAATGTACTCGCCTGAGTTCCAGAGTTAGCAATACCAATCTGTGTCTGGACTGGTGTCACACTGACTTATATATGAAATATTATGTCACTTGTGTGTAATGAAGGTGATAAAATGAATTAAAATGCACTAAATATGATTTCTAGGCCATTTCTAGGTCATGCTTGTCAAACTATGTCAACTAGCCATTTTTAGGTTGTACTAACCTATATCCCTGTTTCTAGTTTGTTATCTTGAGGATACAAGTCATATAAGTTAAAACTAGGTATTAGGCTATCATATGCTACCAATAGTAATATTTATACTTATACTAATTATTAATACTAGGTAATAAGTTACCCTATATATATATATATATATATATATATATATATATATATATATATATATATATATATATATATATATATATTGCTTGTAAATACCTCCCTTGGCTTAGATCTATCCATAGAAATAAGAACTAGGTTCATATGACTTGTATTATGGTTTCTACATAGATTTTGTGGCCAATTGGGGGGGGGGGGATTCTGAGATTGACACATCAAATGTGTGTCATGAAACCAATTACATCTAACTAGACTTATATTGAGGCTATGGGACTAGATACTTGTCCACAATTGGACACGAGTAAAGCGTATCATAGTATCTTGTGATACAGTATGATACGGGATTAATTTTGGGGATTTGTGTAGTTACTTTTCAATTCTTGTTGTAGCAAGCTGCATTATATATATATATATATATATATATATATAATGGGTATTTGTTATGTATTGGGGGAAATTGTTATTCATTCGAGAGCGTATCATGAGTATCCTAGCTTCTCACTATAGGTGTTTGTTGAAATGGCTATTAGTGTGGGTTTGTATCCACTCGACATCATTGTGTACATATGTATATATGTTAGTATATGTATATCTATACTTATATTATAATTTCTATTGGGTGTTTGTGTTGGTGATAGTGTAATTGAGATCTAGTGGGGGATGTTGGCAGTGGTGTGGACTGTTAAGTAGAAAACGGGTACCTTAGAGTGTGGATACATGTATATATACATGTATATATATATATATATATATATATATATATATATATATATATATATATATATATATATATAATTACTGCGACGTAGGCTGGACGTACCTACTTTCTCGTACCCTTATACCGGGTACGACTTATGCCAGGTAGATGTCGACATTCTGTAATGCCTCACTTAGAGCAACTCGAGTATCTTTGGAGAGACGGAGAAGATCGAATAGTGACAACTTTGCTGGAGTATTGGCCATTTGTGCCAAGATGTCAAAGTTGTAGGGCTTCTCCTGCCCCTGAGTGGTATCTTTGCACAACGATTTGTCAAAGCGGGTTTCTTTCTGCTTGGACTTGTCCGCTACTAGAGGGTGGGATAGACCCGGATCGGATGCGACGATTGGAAGTGCACCATCGTCAGGGATATCATACTCTTGTTGGTATCCCAGGCCTAACCTTGTTGTTCCTGCTATAGCTTCTTCGGAAGGGATAGAAATTATATAGTAGGACTTGGATTTCTTGCCCTTAGACTTGGTGGCAGAAGGCATTGTCTACTGTATCAGGTCTGGAGCAAGATCTAGATGGACCCACATGACCTCCCTACGTGATGTGGTGAGACGTATCAGCCCAGCTGTTTGGTCACGAGCTGGCGGAAGATTGACAAACTCTATTATTTCCCGGGGGATCGGGATCACTACGTCTTGGGCTTTCGTCTCCAAAAAGTTGTCTAACTGGAGAGATACCATGTTCGCGACAACTGTCATGTCATCGAAGTCTAAGGTGAGGGCCTTGGTGTCGAACAAACGCTGGAGGTACCACTTCAGTGTGTAGCAGTCTCGCGTCGCATGATCGACGTAACAATGGTAGTGGCAGTACTTTAAATTATTTACCTCGGCTGCCTCAACAGGGCGCTTGACTTCGGGGAGCCAAAGCCGGTTTCCCTTCATTAGTACGTCAAAGATTGCCATGATGTCATCATCTTCGAAGGAATAAGTTTTCTTCGATTTTGGAGCCTCTGCGGGGTTTTGCTCGGACTTCTTGGCTATATTGGCGACCAGAGCCTTCTTCCCCTTGCTATCCCGGGCGCTGTTGCAGTTGTTGTTGTTTGCTGTTGTAAGGGCATTTTTCTCTATCATTAGCGACGGAGATCTGTTTCCCCAGGAGACTGGCGTCCTTCACCTTCTTCTCAGCACCGACAATATTTATGATGAATGTTGTCCAGTCTATAAACTGAGAGTCGCCCATCCAGAGACTGACTGTGGGAAGGTGATTCCTCTGGCAGGTGTCCATTAGCATAGACTCAGGGTTACTGGGGGTTAACTTCAGCACCGCTTTCCTATACCTCTCGATGTATTCCCATACATACTCTTTCTCCCTTTGTGTGATGTCCATTAAAGAGGACATAGTCATGTTATTTCTCCATTCATAGAACCGAGCAAGAAAAATGCCCTTGAGGTCGTCGAATAACGAAATACAGTTGTCCGGGAGGCTGCAGAACCAATCGAAGGCTATTTCAGACAATGCCCCGACAAAGAGCTTGGTTAAGAGGGAGTCGTTGCGAGGCAGATGTCCCGTGGCCCTCTCAAAGTAACTCATGAATTGATGGAGAGATGTCTTCCCATCAAACAGAGTCAAGTTGAAGGGCTTGTACTTGGGCGGATACGATATGTATCTCCACTCGAGGGGATACGGTTGTCGAATCCCGAGCTCGCGTAATAATTCTTGATTGCCCATTTAGTCTAGGCAGGCCCGGAGTTCTCGTACCACTCGCAATGCTTCCCGAGCTTCATCGACTACGGAAGGAGCGGATGATCCAGACAGGGGATGATTACCCCCAGGGGGTGGAGCAGTTGTATTGGAATCCCCGTTGGTCCCGGGGTCCACGCTTGCTTGACCAGAGGCTCTTGCTAGTTGTGGGGCCATATTTGCCTTAATTTCTAGCATTGTCTTGGTCAAGGCTTGCATTGACGCATTCAGGGTCTGCATTATGGCCTCGAGGGTTTCAAGGCACTGTCGATCATTGGGGCCCTCGTGATCGTCCCCTGCCATGTATGTTGATCTCACATGGGGAGAAATAGATGGGATGGTAGACATCGCACTTTCTGCCTCAGACTCTTGCCATGAATAGTCATCCGAGAAAGTTGGTAGTACCGCATCCTCTTCAGACTAATACTACCCCCAGCGTAGGAAGCTGCATCCTCTTGACGAGAGTAGCAACCCCCAGGGATCTCGACATTTGTTCCTTGGGAGTCATCATCTTCTCGAAACGCCGGATTGTCATAAAGGTCCTGGGTATTACATCCCCTAGCTTGCGTAGCCATGTGAGGTGCTGAGGAAGAACTACTCCCAGTGGCTGACAGCTTCTTTTTTGAGTGGGTGCCCAAAAAATTACCTTTCGCGGGTTTCGCTGCATGTCCCCCATGGATCCGTTTTCTTTACTTGCTGGTCGAGAGCGAAGAACTGGAGGTGCTGGACTTCCGACCTTCCCTCATGGAGAGGTCCTTCCAAGCGGAATAACATGAGGCAAAGGGCAGCTCCTCTTCCTCTGGTGCTTGAACCTATTCTCCGGGTTGCAGCCGGGTGGGTACCTTTGGTTACAGCGGCTGGAATGCCGGCTACCTTTTTTTTTGGTGCTGCTGCTTTGTTACAATATTAGTTGATGATAATATTGGCACAGTTTTGCCCTGGGGAGGACATTTCATATGGCGTAGTTATTTTTATCACTTTGCGCTTGTGATTGAGTATGTTGCGCACGTCGAGCGAGGGTTGATTCACCTTTGCATCCTGCTTATTAGCCCGGATAAACCGAGTATACGGGTGTGCGGGTTTTAATTTTGCTTCCTGACCTGGGATTCGTACAAGAATTTGCCCCAACTTCCCAACGGAAGACTCTTTAGACCAACCCTGTATAATTTCCACTATGGAATGGACGCACAGGCCGATTTTGTACGACGTTTCGTCAGGGGCACGCATAGTAAGCGTCGCCTGCTGACAGTCGGTCGAATAAGAAATTGCTTGATCTTGGCGAGCTCACATTGCCCTAGACTTCTTCGTCCTAGCACGCGCCGGTGCATAGTATGAAGAGTCCAAGTTCACATCTTCGTTCTTCTCAGCATGGTGCATGGAGTCAGCGGTACGTGAGATTTTATCGAAGACGGAACTTCTGTGGCTGTTTTGGCCGCACACGGCCATCTGCTTGCGTCTGCCGAGCGGTGCCTCATAGTCCTCCTCATGCGGATTTTGACGTGGCCGCATAGAACGTGTCTTAGCACTCGAACTCCTTGCATCATATTATTTTCCTCTGCCAGAGCTCAAGTGCTGAGCACTTTCCTTGTCCGAATAGGCTACCGCATGAGAGGTGGACACATAATGTACGGTCCCTACTGCAGAGAGAGAGAGAGACAGGGAGAGCATGCTCCATAGTTGGGTGAGGCACAACGACCTTTGCAACCCATGTTATGCGGGTCTTCAGGTGCTAAGCACTCTTCTTTTTAGAAGAGGCTGTCGCATGAGAGGTGGACGCATAATGTGCGGTCCCTGCGGCACACAGAGAGACGGGGAGCGCGTGGTCCGCAGTTGGGTGAGGCACAACGACCTTTACAACTCATGTCCTACGGGTCTTCTTAGGCTTTGTCAGCCTTGTAGAAGCGCCGCTCTCATAGAGCATTTTCTCAAAGGCTTGCTGGTCGAAGTGTACAACCAGTATCCTCTGGGTCGAACCCAACTTTGATGCGTCGAACTGCGTCACAACCTTCTCATCAGAGGAGAAGGAAGTCCCTAGCAGAGTCGCCACCTTGTTCGCCATTACAATAGGATTGGGAAACCTTCGTTCAATAATAAACAAAAAGAGTACAAAAAAATCCTAGGCAGACAATCTAAGTGTAATATTTTTTATCTGGGTAGTGTGATGATGGAGATCGAGTACTACAGCGACTCTTTTACTCCGTTGACGGTCCGACGAGTGAATGCGGGATGTTGTCTTCCCTCTTCTCTCTTCTCTCTCCTGAGCTTGTGTGCACGTATGTAGCTCGCATGGAGTGATATGGTCTTTTTGAAGCAAAAAAATGCCAGCCTTTGGGACGTCCAAGTTGCCTCTATTTATAGCCATCATGTTGATGGGCTATAGGTGCCGCATGTGCTTCAGTTTGATGGCCGCAAGGGGCTCATTCAACAGAATACGGTTGCAATTGTATGCGCATAATATCGGTTGAGTCCAGGATAAGCTGTCACGTGGACGTTATGTTGGAATTTGCTGTTACTGGAGATCCTGGCGGCTCTCGTCTTCTGTTTACGTGACTTGGTCAGCTTGACACGTGGTCCGCATTTGGTTGGAGAGAATCACAACAAAAAAAATTTGTCTCAGGGAACCTTACCACATTTGACGCATGAAGTCTGAGACGCATAAGACACATGACGTCTGGAACGCATGGAGCCAGAGACACATGGGACACGTGAAATCTGGAACGCATGGGGCCAGAGACGTATGGAACACATGGAGTCTGGAACGCATGGGACCAGAGTCTCATGGAGCACATGGAGTCTGGGACGCATAGGAGCAGAGTCGCATGGAGCGCATGGAGTCTGGGTCGCATGAGACGGATTTTTCATGCTTTTACACCAAGTACAGCCACTACTCGTCACTATGTGTCGTCAACAACAACGTATATTGACGTTTATTTTTGAAATCGTTAAAATCTTTAACATTAGCAATATTTTATGACAACGTTGCTAAAATATTATATTTTGGTAGTGTCTAGAGATTTTCATTGTTATCGCTTATGTCCAATAAATATACGTGGATCAACCACTTCCATTTGAGCACCAAGTAAATTTTTGAATGAGAGTATTCACTAAGTGAAATTTTAAATTAAAAAAATATTTATATACAAATTTTATATTATTGATCAGTGGTCCGACTATGCTACCTCTCTCTATATTTTAAGCGTGTGTGTCCATGTGGGTATATGGTAAAGCACACCACGTGACATTTTTATGTGAACCGTGCATTACATGTGATAATATGCGTAGTATAAAAAATCTACGAAGAAATCCTGCAGGACATGACAAGGTCCCAATTGGGTAGTTGTCAGTGGTCCATAAATATTGGCAATATATATCATCACATGTGATAATCGTTCCAAAAGTTTCTGCAGATAATGAAATTATTGTCCTGATGAAATCCAATTATTAGTAGCTACAGTTGTGGATAAGATCTTATCCTATACTTGTTGAATCAAAACGTCCCAAAAGTTTCTGCAGAGAATGACATTATTGTCCTGATGAAATCCAATTATTAGTAGCCACATACAGATGTGGCTTGCCGATAAGATCTTGTTCTGTACTCGTTGAATCAAAACGTCCATAGCCTCATGTACTTGTGGTAGGTAATAAGATTTTGTCCTCTACTTTTAAATTAGTTCTGAATTTTTTTTACAAAATATTAAAGTTTAACAAAATTAGTAACAAAGAACATAATTTAATAAAAAAAAAAAAGTACCGATTACATATGTTCTTCCTCACGTATTAAAAATAATAATTAAACAAAAGAAAACGCACCTAGTACATACGATCTCCTTGATTTTTTTTAATTTTGGTTTTTCTAGAAAATAACATGATAAAAAAAAAAAAAAAATCTGAAGGCGCACGTACTACGTGCATTTTTAAATTTTTTTTTGGACAAAAAGAAAAAAACACGTAAAAAAAAAAATTTAATTGGAAGCCGCACGTAATATATGTATTTTCAAATTTTTCAATTTTTTAAAAAAAAAGAAAAGGAAAGAACAAGTAAAAAAAATTTAATCGGAAGCCGCACGTACTATGTGCGTTTTCAAATTTTTTTATTAAAAAAAAAAATTAAAACAAAACGTAAAATAAATTTGTTAAACTTTTTCTCATTTAACTTGATTTTTTTTATTTCTTGAAAATGCACATACTATGTACGTTTTTTTTATTTTAGTAAAAAAATAAAATTTGGAAATGCACATGGTATGTGCATTTTTAGAATTTTTTGCATTATAGTCCCTTATAATTGATTATTTGCAACTTATGTCAAAGTAGGAAATAGAATTATTTTATTTATCATAATTTTTTTTATAAACTTCAATCAAATAAAAATAAATGAATAAAAGTTATTTTTTTAGACTTTTAATATTTCTAAGAAGAAAGTTTTTTAAAAAAAATTCACTAAATATATTTTGTTATTTTTTTGCCCAAAAAAATAAGAGAAACCAACCTGTTTGTAAACTAAATGAGAAAAAAATTAATTAAATTTTTTTTAGCTCAAAAATAGCCTTTGTAAAATTTATGACAGAAAATTTATGAGTTAAAATTTTTCACAAAGAAAATTTTTGAGTTAAAAAAAAATATGGAAGCAGCTGTGACACCCTCTGCCAATTAGTCAAAAGCTACAAAACAGTTGTCAGATTCCTGTCAATCACGCAGCGGGAAAGAAACACCCGTTTAAAAAAATAAAAAAAATTCAAATAATTTTTTTCGCATTTAATTTACAAATAGGTTTTTTCTCTTATTTTTTGGCTTGAAAAAATAATAAAATATATTTAGTGAAAAAAATAACTACATTTTTAATATTTTTTGGTCTTATAAAAATTAAAAATCTAAAAAAATATAACTTTTATTTATTTATTTATTTTTATTTGATTGAACTTTATAAAAAAATTATGATAAATAAAATAATTTTATTTCCTACTTTGACTGAAGTTGCAAATAAGCAATTATAAGGGACTATAATGCAAAAAAAAAATCTAAAATGGTGCTTCTCCAAAAAAAAAATTTTTACTAAAATAAATTAAAAATCAAAAAACGTACATAGTACGTGCATTTTCAAGAAATAAAAAATAAATTCAAGTAAATGAGAAAAAATTAACATTTTCTTTTTTACGTTTGAAAAAAAAACAAATTTGAAAGATTTGAAAACGCACATAGTGCGGCTTCAACTTATTTTTTTTTACGTATTCTTTTCTTTACCTTTTTTTTAAATAATTAAAAAAAATTTGAAACGCACATAGTACGTGCGGCTTCCGATTTTAAATTATTTTTTAGGTGTTCTTTTGATTTAAATTTTTATTTTTTAACGTGTTCTTTTCTATAAAAAAAATGAGGGAGAACGCATGTACTAGGTGCATTTTCGTTTGTTTAATTATTTTTTTAATACATGAGGGAGAACGCATGTACTAGGTGCATTTTTGTTCTCTCCTGAAAATTTTATCAAATTATGTTCTGTGTCACTAATTTGGTTAACTTGAGTTCTCTGTGAACAAATTTCTGTTTATATTAGTCAGTAGCCTTATCCAGTTGTAGGATGGTGACAAGATTCTGTCATGTATAAAACAATAATGCTAAGTTTACTACCAAATGCTTACAACCTTCTTACAATCCTCTCTCCCCCCGCAATGTGGGTCACATCCGGCTCCACCTCTCCCTCCAATGAACAATTACCATGTGGCATTCCTGTCACGTGGCGGCCACCCGGACAGCCACCGGGTCCCACCTCTACCCCATCCTCTAATGGACGACTGCCACGTGGATGCCACATGGACGCCACGTGGCTGTTGTAAAAGGGTTGTAGGCATTTGGTTGTAGTCATAGCATAGTCCTGTATAAAAATATTTACCGCTTCTTGATCTATACCGATCCACGTCAACCTAATAGTTGGGAACCAAGCTTAAGAGCATCTCCAACACTGTCGTGACTTTGCAAATAATGATTTCTACATAGGATTGACAACATATTATTTCAAAAATTCTTCTCCAATGCAAATATAAAGTTGGTTGTGAAGTTTGACATGGTAATGATATGACAAGAGCAATGTGAAGTTGGTTGTCTAAATCTGGACAATGGACTTCACAATAACTTTATTTCATATCATCATTTATGAATAAAAATATTTATAAAAAAAAGGAAGAAATAGAAAAGCTGCCTTGGAAGTTAGAAATTTTTTTTTCTCAATACTTTTACATTGGAGAACACTTTTCTATCTCATTGTCTTGTGTGAATATAATCTTGCCACATAGGAAAGACATTGTCTTGTGCGTCATGCCACATAGGAATCACTACACAAAACAAGACAATATGGTTGGAGATGCTCTAAGGAACGAATGGTAAGAGCATCAAGGTTCATTTCTCAACACGACCAGAATAAGTCAAATTCGCGACGTCTGGAAACGTCGCTAAATGTCATGAAAACGTCGCAAAAAATTAGCGATGTAATTAGCGACATTTCATTGAAATCGCGTTTAAGCTAGTTACTGACAAAAAAACGTCGCAAAACGTCGCTATAGTGACATTTTCAAGCAACGTATTCGCGTCGCTAATATTTTTTATATTGGCGACGTTTCGCGATGCAACGTAGCTATATTAGCGACGTGTTGTGTATCGCTAAACGTCGATAATATTTTTCTATTTAGCGACGTTTACAACAAATTTAGCGACGTTATGCTGAATTGGTAAATACTGTCATTTCAGCAATTTAGCGACATTTAGCGACATTTAGCGACATAATTAGCGATGTATTGATACAGTTAGCGACGTATATAAATGTTGCTAAAGGTTGCTAAATTGCAAAAAAAAAACCTGGAATAAATGTATGCTTGCAGTTTGTCATATATCCCCGCAATATCACAGTTCATAAAAATAGACAGACCCGGAGCAACCCTCCGTTGAATTTCTTGGGTTTGCCGACCCCTGCGGTGGAACATTCAACACCGGTAAATTCTCATGCATTCAATATAAATAATAAAGTAAAATTAAAAGAAATAGAACCTCTAGCTAGTACAGCGAGTCATAATAATATCTATACACATCACGAATCCTGTAAGTCTATACAGAATCACCATGAATAACTCAGAAAGGATTCTATCTCATGAATAGTGTCAACTGGCCTATGGTATGATGTACTTGATAAATCAAGCACGCAAATATAGGATCGTAATATCAACTCTCTAGGTGATGTTACACGACTCCGCGTACGGCGTCGACACCCGAATGTTATTCGGACGTGAAGGAACGTCACACGGTCCTGGGTTAAACAGATACATCATACAAATAAATCAAGAAAATAATATGTAGCAAGTACTGCAAGATTGGCAAGGTACACTTGCCTATGGTTTGAACTCCTTCAGTTGCTCTGGTGTATGTGGAATCTTCAGGAACGTCTCCGAATGCTGAAACAAGCATTACCATCATTTCCAAAAGATATAAAATAGCTATGATTTCCTATCCATAAGTCCAATTTGGACACAGGGGCAAAATTAACAATTTCTGGTCAAAGCGGGGTCCACATGTGGCCCACTTCGTACCGAAAAATGTGCCAGAGATAAAGTTCTCCAAATTCGTCAAACTTAGTGTCTACAAGTCCAGAACGACGATACAAACCCAACAGAATATCCAGAACTGGATTTCGATGAGCCGGTCACAAAATCGCCAGTCAAGTAGAGCCGTGGGGCCCACGATACGGGATTTTGTCAACGTTCTCAGAATCGAACCAAACTTGGGTCACAGGACCAGCATAATGCTATGAACCTGATGGCGCAAGTTTCGTTACGAAATGACGAGCACACACGAAGTTACAACGAGTTTTAGAACAGGGCCGATACGGGATATTGACGACGGATACGTGTTGATTCCGGTGTGCACGCACATCAAAATTAACTTCTGCAAAATTTTACACGTCTGTATTAACGGTGCGCACCTTTTGGTGAAATTCGCACGCGACCAAGTCGCCTCGTTTAGTGGGGCGCACCCAGTTTCAGGAAAAATTGGGTTTTAAATTATCAAGTTTTTGGTCAATTTTAACCATGAATAAATCATAATCTACAATACCATAAATTAAACTAATTACAGGATTTAAAACTTGGTTATAAGGTCTAAATTACTGTTCAAGTAGATTTTAGAAATAGTTAACAGGTTGCACGCAAAACGGCCGTGAACTTGCGAGTTCGGGACCAATTTCTGAATTTCAGAAATAGGGTTAATTTTTCTATTTTTGCGTCGCGGTTTGCGACCGACACAGGACGCGATATCCCGAACCAATTGCACGGGTTTTGAGGTGGTTACATAGGGAACGCGTCATAGCAGACGGTTTGAAAAATGTGGCCGCGAGGAGAGAGAATTTCTTACCTGAACAGGGGTAGGTATCGACTATTCTGCGTGCACGGAGCGGCGCGGCGGAGCTCGCTACTGTGACAGTTCTGGTCGCTGATGGTTGCGGCTGGACACGGCGGTCGGTGGCAGGTTGTCGTCGGAGGTCGTCGGAGAAGCTCGGGCGGAGGTCGGCAGGAGGCTCGGTGGCCGGGGGTCGACGGAGAGGTGGTGGTTGATGGTGATTTGGTGTTGGCGGTGAAGTGGGGCTCGGGGGGGGTTATAAAGGGAAGGGGAGAGGGAGAGACGGCCAAGCAGGGTTGTCGGGGGTCGTGGGGTGGTCGACCGCGAGCGGGGCGACAGAGTCGGGGGTAAGGGACGACGGAGTCGAGGGTGAGGGACGACGGAGTCGGGGGTGAGGGGTTCGTGGAGTTCTGGGTTAGGGATAGGGTTATCGGGTTAGCGGGTAGTGGGTAGGCGGGTCGGGTCCTGACCCGACCCGTTAGGTTAGGGTTTGGGTTCAGTCAAGTTGGGTTCAGTTGGGTCCAGTTCGAGTTGGGTTTAGCCCGGTTCGGTTCGGTTTAATTGGGTTTAGTCTGGTTTAATAAAAACAGGGGTTTTTAGCTTAATAAAAATAGTTTTTGAGCCCAATAAATTTCAGAAAAATTACACAACATCTAATAATTAATTATACACCCAAAAATATAATTTTTGTCATATTTTAATAATTAATTTAATATATTAAAAATACTAATCCATGAGGGACATTTTTAATAATTAATAAAAAAATTAACAAAATTCCAAAAAAATTTATTTTTCAAGATTTAAAAAAAAAAGGGTGTTACAATCTACCCACCTTAAAAGAATTGCGTCCTCGCCATTAAGAAAAATGAAACATAACTGGTCTGAAAAGATGACGCGGTTGCAACACAGGTGTGTAGCATGACACAAGGGATTAAGAATCATGAACAAGAAAATCGAGAGAAAGATTTGTTCAAGCAGAACATGTAGGAAGGAATAAAAATATTTACCTAGGCAATGAGAGATAAGTAATTCAAG
The DNA here is from genome assembly GCA_036927795.1 of Iris macrosiphon. Classification (NCBI taxonomy): domain Eukaryota; kingdom Viridiplantae; phylum Streptophyta; class Magnoliopsida; order Asparagales; family Iridaceae; genus Iris; species Iris macrosiphon. Next base: position 88,305 of record JAYESA010000721.1, read on the forward strand.
AGTAAAGAAATCTGGATAGAGCAAGAAAATCTACAGTTTATGAAAACTTAGGTATCATATACTAACAAGTTCAAAATACTAGGTTTGGGCTAAGGACATAAACTAACAGGCACGTGCTAAAGCATTACTAAGAATAGATAGCTATGCTAAAACTCAAATCTTACTCGTATTTGCTATTCCTCGAGTCTGTGCGTCCTCCACTGTCATCGCAAAAGCCAGTCCACGCCCTTACGGTGGTGCCCTCTTCTGTTGCTGGGCCTGCTGAAAGAGGGCTGCTCGTGCTCTGCTTGGCTCTTGGAATATATCAAGATGTCATCAACAAACACAACCACGAACTTGTCCAAGTACTGATAAAAACTTCGTTCATCGAACTCATGAACACAGCTGGCGCATTGGTTAAACCAAACGACATAACTAAGAACTCCTAGAGTCCATACTTGGTTCTGAAGGCTGTTTTCGGTATATCCTCTCTACGCACTCTAATCTGGTGATAACCGAATCTAAGATCTATCTTTGAGAATACACTCACACTACCCAACTGATCGAATAGATCGTCAATGCGTGACAAGGGATATAGGTTCTAGATGGTTACAGCGTTCAGTGCCCTGTAGTCAATACACAGGCGTACCGTCCCATCCTTCTTCGACAAAAATAGTAGGGGTGTAACAGCTGGGTCATAAGATCTAATTTTGATACTAAAAGTCACAAGACAACTAAGGATTTAACCACTATGGCCTGCTACGTAAGGTTCCGTTTTCTTAAGGTCATAATACAATTTCCCGTATCACCATCATTAGCCATATCTGATCCCTAGCATCAAGCTATGTATTCCCTAAAGTATTCCAATGCATTAGAATCAAACCCTCTTTCCTTTCTTCCAATACTTCCAAATTACTTGCTACATTTACGCAAAGGTGAGGTTTTATTAGTTCTAAGCCTCTGATACTATATTCAATTCTCATGCTAAAATCTACCCTAACTCTAAGATATAGGAATAACCTATCTACTATCCTACTAAGGGTAACCGTCTTCTCAAAAATTTATATCCAGCATATCTTCTTCTGCCTTGACAAGGATCTGCTTCTGTAGGAAACACCATGCACGAACATTCATATCTCCGAAATAGGAAGAGATGATAAACAATAATAAGGATGTCGAGGGGATTAAAAAAGTATAATTTATGAAGTTCAAGGGCGATAATCAAATACTAAAGAATTTTTAAGTCAGTTGTGGATTGAGATGCTAACATTGCAAACTTTGATTACAGGCTCGCTTAGTACCGAAAAGTAACTGAAATGATTTAATCGGGACCTGCATAAGGCCACCACAAAAATATGTCAAGTCCCAGTCCCAAAATACGTAGGACTAGGAATACGTAACATGCCAGCTACGCATTCGACCAGACTCCGGTCCAATTCGAATACGTATAAGCTGTACTAGAATGGTCACTACCTATATAATCAAGTAACTATGAATATCTATACCTCAATCCACAATGATCATAATATACAAGAATGAGCTACATGTGCTAAAGTCGGCCGCCAGTAACCTATAAGCTCGAATAGACTCGAGAAAGGAATATGAGTCTATAAAACTAGGCTATATCAGCAGATGAATAAACAATATGAATGATAACCATGACTCCGGAAGAAATAATATAAGTACCTGGCACCAATTCCTGCAAGACAAAGCAACACACATCAGCAACTCCAGGCAGGCTCCACAACGGTCTATGCTGCAAAACTGGCAAGGGACCAGGTCCTCAGAGGGACGTAACAAGGTACAAGAAACAGCATGCCAAAATAAATACAGTATATAAAATGTATCAATAGGACAAACTATGTAACCAGCTAAGTGATATACAAAATGAGAGCATCACTAGAACTCAGGCTGAGACTACTACAAGCTCTGTGTCGGGGAGCCGGTAGTAGTTATACTATGTAGTGGGCCTAGCACTGTAGTGGCTACGGCACCGTAAAAAAAATATATATATAATCAGCATGTAACATGTGTCTCTCTCCCCACCCAATGTAATCACACATCTCATGTCCACGATATCTCATGTCCATAACACGCAAGATCATGACCTCTAGCTAGTACAGCGAGTCATAATAATATCTATACACATGCAAGATCTACGTCACGAATCCTGTAAGCCTATACAGAATCACCATAAATAACTCAGGAATGATTCTGTCTCATGAATAGTGTCAAGTATCCTATGGTATGATGTACTTGATAAATCAAGCACGCAAATATAGGATCATAATATCATCTCTCTAGGTGACATTACACGACTCCGCGTACGGCGTCGACCCCCGAATATTATTCGGACGTGTAGCAATGTCATACGGTCCTGGATTGAACAGATATATCATACAAATAAATCAAGGAAATAATATATAGCAAGTACTGCAAGATTGGCAAGGTACACTTGCCTATAGTTTGAACTCCTTCAGTTGCTCTGGTGTATGTGGAATCTTCAGGAACATCTCCGAATGCTGAAACAAACATTACCATCATTTCCAAAAGATATAAAATAGCTAGGATTTCCTATCCATAAGTCCAATTTGGACACATGGGCAAAATTGACATTTTTGGTCAAAGCGGGGTCCACATGTGGCCCACTTCGCACCGAAAAAAGTGCCAGAGACAAAGTTCTCCAAATTCGTCAAACTTAGTGTCTACAAGTCCAGAACGACGATACAAACCCAACGAAATATCCAAAATTGGATTCCGATGAGTCGGTCACAAAATCGTTAGTCAAGTAGAGCCGTGGGGCCCACGATACGGAATTTTGTCAACGTTCTCAGAATCGAGCCAATCTTGGGTCACAGGACCAGCATAATGCTATGAACCTGATGGCACAAGTTTCGTTACGAAACGACGAGCACACACGAAGTTACAACGAGTTTCAAAACAGGGCTAATACGGGATGTTGTCGACGGATACGCGTTGATTCCGGTGTGCACACACATCCAAATCAACTTCTGTAAAATCTCACACATCCGTATTAACGGTGCGCACCTTTTGGTGAAATTCGCACGCGACCAAGTCACCTTGTTTAGTGGGGCGCACCCAGTTCCGAGAAAAATTAGATTTTAAATTACCATGTTTTTGGTCAATTTCACCCACGAATAAATCATAATCTATAATACCATAAATTAGACTAATTACAGGATTTAAAACTTGGTTATAAGGTCTAAATTACTGTTCAAGTGGATTTTAAAAATAGTTAACAGGTTGCACGCAAAACGGTCGTGAACTTGCAAGTTCGGGACCAATTTCTGAATTTCAGAAATAGGGTTAATTTTCCTGTTTTTGCGTCACAGTTTGCGACCGACACAGGACGCGATATGTAAACCCCCTGATTTTCAAGAATTTTTAATTTAGAATTTTCCAAATTTTTCTGTAATTTTCTGTAATTTTTCTCTAATTAAACTAAGGTGTCTTGATAATTAAATGATTTTTAAATAATGTTTAATAATATTAAAATATTATAAAAATAATATTTTATGGTGTAAAATAAAAATCTAGACATAGGATAATTTTTCAAAAATTTATTGGACCCCAGAAGCATTTTTAAAGCCCTAAAAACTATTTTGTAATTAAACCCTAATTAAACCGGGTTTAATTTAAATAAACCAACTCACTGTTGACCGGAACCGAACCCGGTCTAGATGAACCGAGTTCAAGGTTATTGGGTCGGATCCGGGCCGTCAGTTAAATCTGACCCGACCCGTCGACCCGAACCCGCTTCCCTGTTTGCGGATCGGGCCGGATCCGCCGCTGACCCGACCCGGATCTGATAGCCCAAACCCCTCATCTCCCTCAACCGTTCAGCCCCGCGCCGCTTCCGGCCGTTACGCCGTGGCCGCCGGCGACCCTCCGGCTTCCCTCTCTGTAACCGCCGCGACCGCCCCACCTTCTTCCCCCTCACCGGTCGTCGCTCCGTCTCCCTCTCAACTACCTATAAAACCCTTTCTTCTCCGGCCGATTTTCCTCCCCGCCTTCCTCTCTCCGCCCGACGAACTCGCCGCCTCACTCCCAGCCGAGCCCCGCAGCTCCCTCGACCACTCCTCCCGGAACCCCTCGCCTAGCTCTACCCTGTCCAGCCCTAACCTCCTCCTCCGCCTCCGGTGAACTCCCTCAAGCCCTCCGCCTCCCGCAGCATCCTACAGCGCCTCCCGGAGCCCTCGCCGTGCCTCCTTCAACCAGAAGCAGCAGCAGAACCCGAACCACCCCACAACACCGCCTAATACCCCAGAACCCGACGCCCCAGCCCAGCTCCTCCGGCCGACTCCTTAACCCTCCGCACCTCCAGAACCCGCGGCCAGCACCCGCCTCCTGCCCTCACCCAACTCCGGCCAGCAACCGCAGCACCGGCGCCGCCTCCGCCAGTGATCCCGACGACTCCGGCGAAGCCCATCCCCGTCCAGCACAGCCTCCAGTGAGCTCAGGACACAGCAAAGCCCTAGCCCTAGCCAGGACACGGCCCGGACACATCCAGGACACGGTAGACTCGAACGAGGACACGCGTAATTCGATTTTTGGAGCCCTGTTCAGGTACTCATTTATCTCTCCTCGCTGCCCCGATTTCTGTTCCGTCAGTTGTGACGCGTAGGCTGTGTGACCCCCTCGGTGCCCGTGCAAACCGCTCGGTGCATCGCGTCCTGTTGCGATTGTGAACCGCGATCCAAAAATAGGAAAGCCAACGCCCTGTTTCACCCCGGAACTGAGTACGTCCCGCCAAACGGGACGACTTGGTCGCGTACGGTATTCATCGATACGTGCGCGTCGTTGATACGGACATGCAGGATTTCACAAAAGTTGATTTGGATGTACATTCAAACCGGAATCAACGCGTATCCGCCGACAACGTCCCGTATCCATCCTTTCTGGATCTCGCTGTAACTTAGTGTACACACGTCAGATCGAGACGAAACTTGCGTCATCGGACTCGTAGCAATACGCTGGTCCTGTGACCCAAGTTTGGTTCGATTCTGAGAACGTTGACAAAATCGCGTGTCGTGGCGTGTCGTGGGCCCCACAAGCTCCACTTGACGGGCGATTTTGTGATCAGCTCATCGGAATCCAATTCTGGAAGTTCCGTTGGGTTCGTATCATCGTTCTTGACCTGTTGACACTAAGTTTGACAAATTTGGAGACCTTTGATTCTGACACATTTTTCGGTGCAAAGAGGCCCACAGTGGACCCCGCTTTGACCAGAAACTGTTATTTTTGCCCCTGTGTCCAAATTGGACTCAAGGACAGGCGTTTCTAGATAATTGATATTTTCTGGATCTGATGGTGATATTTATTTCAGCAACCGGAGTACTCCCTGCAGAATTCACGGAAGTCAGAGCTACAGTTGGAGCCGGAACCCCAGGCAAGTGTACCTTGCCAACTTGCAGTTTTTGATACATATTACTTGGACTTAATTATAAACTGTTGTACATGCTTAAACCTAGGACCGTGTGACTTACTTAGCGTCCGATTAATAGTCGGGTGCCAACACCGTATGCGGAGTTGTGTAACGTCACCTAGAGATGGTTATCGTGACTCTTTGCATTCTTGTGCTTGCATTATCAAGTACGTTTTACCCAGGACACCTGACACTATTCATGATACAGAATCGTCCTGAGATATTCATGGTGATTCTGTATAGGATACAGTTTTCATGACTTATTCCTTTGCTTAGATATTATATGACTGGTTGCATGAGATGATCCTGCGTGGCATGGACATGAGACGTTGTGGACATGAGACGTATGATTATATTGGGTGGGGAGAGACACACAGGCTAAAGGCTGATCATATATATATACAACCCCTATTATTGCGGTGCTCAAGACTCTAAACCCGAGCTTGGTCCACTACGTGTTATTACTGCTACCGGCTCCCCGACACAGAGCTTGTAGTGGTTTCAGCCTGAGTTTTAGTGATGCTCTCAACTTGTATATCACTTAGTTGGTTATCTAGTTCACCCTATTATTTTATTTATTTGCTGCACTAAATTTATTTTGGCTTGTATTATCTGTACCTTGCTATGTCCCCTGAGGACCTGGATCCGGATTATGTCCCCAGGTTTAGCAGAGGAGATCCATTCCGAGGTTTACAGGAAAGGTGCTTTAGCAGGACCAGAAGCAGGTTCAGGAGCAGGCACTGGAGCAGAACCAGGAACGAAGGACTAGGTGATTGCCATAGATTTTCCTGAGTATATGTTCTTCCATACTCAGTCAGTGTTGTTATTTACTTTCTTGTTTAATGAACAAATGTATCAGACTTGATTATCGGGTTGTTCCCCGATTTATTTACTTGTGACTTGATGTTGATGATTATTTCCTTTTGTTGACTTGTTATATTCATTCTGTGGATGAGAATAGTAGACCCTGATAGTTGTAATACAGCTTAAGTATGCCCCAATGGATCCATTAAATTGGGTTTGTCCATCGGTACGTGTTGCTGGTCATTGCCACGTGGCTAGTCCCTTGATATTTTGGGACTGGGGCGTGACACGATATCCCGAACCGATTGCACAAGTTTCGAGGGGGTTACACAGGGAACGCGTCAAAGCAGATGGTTCGAAAAATATGGCAACGAGGAGAGAGAATTTCTTACCTGAACAGGGGTACGTATCGACTATTCTGCGTGCACGGAGCGGCGCGGCGGAGCTTGCTGCTGTGGCGGTTCTCGTCGGTGGTGGCTGCAGCTGGACACGGCGGTCGGAGGCAGGTTGTCATCTGAGGTCGCCGGAGAAGCTCAAGCAGAGGTCGACAAGAGGCTTGGTGGTCGGGGGTCGACGGAGAGGCGGTGGTGGATAGTGATTTGGTGTTGGCTGTGGCGGTGAAGTGGGGCTCGGGGCGGTTATAAAGGGAAGGGGAGAGGGAGAGGCGGCCGAGCGGGGTTGTCCGGGGTCGTGGGGTGGTCGACCGCGAGCGGGGCGACGGAGTCGGGGGTGAGGGCCGGCAGAGTCGGGGGTGAGGGGTTCGTGGAGTTCTGGGTTAGGGATAGGGTTATCGGCTTAGCGGGTAGTGGGTAGGCGGGTCGGGTCCTGACCCGACCCGTTAGGTTAGGGTTTGGGTTCAGTCAAGTTGGGTTCAGTTGGGTCCGGTTCGAGTTGGGTTAGCCCGGTTCGGCTAGGTTTAATTGGGTTTAGTCTGGTTTAATAAAAACAGGGAGTTTTAGCTTAATAAAAATAGTTTTTGAGCCCAATAAATTCCAGAAAAATTACACAACATCCAATAATTAATTATACACCCAAAAATATAATTTTTGTAATATTTTAATAATTAATTTAATACATTAAAAATATTAATCCATGAGGGACATTTTTAATAATTAATAAAAAATTACCAAAAATCCAAAAATTTATTTTTAAAGATTTATAAAAAACAGGGTGTTACAAGGATGATGCATCAAAGGACGGCATGCATCTCGGGACGTCATGTATCCGAGGGTGTCATGCGTCCACCCCTGTTATGCATCTCTTGCTTATTTGTTGACTATAAACTGGAGCGCATGGAGAGATTTTTCATACTTCTACAGTTAGGAGTAGCTGATTCCATCAGCTCCCCTCGGGGACTTGTTCACCTAAATCCTTAGGAACATGCTCTTCAATCGCGGCCTCGGATTCGGGGGACGTCGTCTCTTTGTTCCACACTACGTAAGAGATCTTAGTAGCCGTAGACCATCGAGGACGGTCCCTTCTCCCCTGTGTCTGCAAAGTTTAAATAGACTAGAAGAAAGATGTTCATACAAAGGAGTCATCAGAATCAAACTAAGAAATTTTATGGGTACCGCCATCGCATCTAAGGTGGGGTCTGGTTCAGAAACCACCAGCGCAAGGGGTCCAACCTCTTCTATTACGCCCTCCGCAGAAGGACCAGATTCTCTTATAGGTTCCGCCTCAGGAACCACCTCAACTCGCGCCCGCTTAGAATTACGAGGGTGGTGAGCCACAATCGCCTTGCGCTTAGGAGCAGGAGGGACATCAGACCGAGCCGCACTCTTGCCCTTCTTGGGCGTTCGTCGATCTTTCAACAACAGAGGCGCAAAAATGGTACCCGCCATATAACTCCCCACGACAAACAGCATGTCCGGCACGACACCAGCCGCCGACAAACCGAACTGAACTTGTGTTCTGACGGTGGCATAGTAGCTCCACGCATGAGTCCCATCAAGAAGATTACCATAATACCTAAGGAAATCACTAAGAATATCCTAAAGTTGTTGGCTGTATCCAAATTGACGAGCAAACCCGCTGGGTAGATAGGGATCCAAATAGACGTTAGCCCGATTTTGATACATCAAGTGAGAGGAGCGGATAGCGAGGATCCAGCAATAAAGTTTCGCCGACAGTGAGTGATCAGTAGTCTCGCTGTCTCGATGAGTAGCACTCCTTTCTCCCTCAGTGAATTCGGGGACAAGGGTAAAAAACGTCCAACCGTTCAGGTAAGCAAGCCCCCTCCTACATAAGGGCATGTCCTCACACTTCCACTTCATCCCTCGATAGCGACAGATAGCAGCATCCCCCTCCAAAATTCCTTCCTGGGTACCGGGGCGCATTAAGGACCGATGGTGCAATAAAAGCCAACCCATCAAGTATTGGTAGGATAACTCTACCATGTTGAACTCTTCGATCCCTTTGTGGTGCTTCACCTTTGAGGAGAATCGTCGAGGCTGCGGTGGATGCAGCAGACCATCGTGGGCAGTAACGCTAGAGGGTGACAAAAGCTAGTCGCACAGCCAGGAGAATAAGTGTAAACCCCCTCAATTAATTCTATATATAGTCGGGTATGGGATAGAAAATTTTGGTTTAGTAGCAGGTGTTTATAATTTTGGTTTAGTAGAGGGTTGCTTATGTCTGTTATTTATTAATTAAATCCTTGGCGCGCCCTACCATTGTTGAATTATTCGGAGCCCAATATCAGCCCTTAAATTCCATTAGACTATTGTACTTTTGACTTGACCCGCCAATTTAGGCACTGGACTTTTCTGTCACTCAAAAATTAAATCCGTTGTGCCCTAAATTAATTGCACAACTTCCCGTATCCAAAATCCCATAATTAAATTCTGTGTCGGACACCTGTGTCATTACCTTCAATTTTGAGATACCAACTTAACCCGTTGAGCCAGACCAACTAAAGGATCCAAGACTGACTCCAAGCCCCCACCATTTTTGACCTTTGCGGCATTTCCAAATTTAGACCCCAAGTGCCCCCATTTAATTTAAAAGTGCGGGACACTTTAATTCTAATTAAATTGAGGATACCAACTTGACTAATCCCATTTTAATCTCTATTTTATCCCAATGCCCATTTAATTAAGCCCATGCCAAACACACAATACCCCCTCACCCTAAAAAATACCAAACACCAATTCTTCCATAATTTTTCCATTATTTCATGTATTTGTGCAATTACCCAAACTTAAGGGGCTAAATTGCAAATATTGCAACATGTGTCACACCCTCATTGGCCAAGGCTAAATGGAGAGGCTACCCCTTCTTTGACCGTAGTCAACCCATTTCCTCCCCTTCCTTTGCATGAAGAAACCCATCTCCTCATGTAAAATTTCCATCCTTCATTTGAATGGAAGCATCACCACCCTCCATTCATCACACAACCCCCCTATATAATATATTTTCTCCCCTCTCCCCAATGCAAGCCCTAATCCCTAGGGACATTGAAAACCCCATCCCTCTCTCTCTCTCCTCCCTCCTCCACCTTGAAAATTGAGCCCCACCCCTACATATTTCTTTCTTCTTCTTCCTTTCTTCTTCTTCTTCCTGGAGAGAAGCTCCGGCCGAGCAGGCAGTGCCCCCGCTGTCCTCCGACGGCTGATCCCCCCTCCGGCCACGCCTGCGAGCTCCGGCGGCCTGCTGTGTACAGCCACTGCTCCACTTTGCTGTCCCTGCAACCCGCGCCGAGACACCCCGACGAACCCGCCGTCCTCCGGCCAACTGCATCCAGCTGCAGCCGCTGTTCTCCGGCGCAGCCACCGCAGCTCGATACTGCAACCCGCTGTTCTTCGACCGACAGTCCCCACAACTCGGCACTGCCACCCCGGCGGCCGAGTATCACCCACATCCAGCCGCTTCCAACGTCGAGCCTCCCCGCGGCTCCAGCACTGCCCCACCGCTACGTGGTCCCCGATCCGGCGCCACCTACACCCCTAGCCTCCAGTGTCCCCCGGCCATTCCCCCTCCGGTCAGCACTCACATCTGGGGAGCTTCACCATTGAATCTGATCAATACCACCATTGCATCTTCACTCCACCACCTCTTCCACCACCCTGCCGACCACCAGCCTCCTCCACCTAGCCCGATCTCCTCCACCACCACCATTGCACCATCACCTTCACCACCATTGCACAATCACCACCACCACCCTGCTGACCCGCTGTTCTCTGGCCAACCCCCGATCGACACCACCTCATCGAGGTATATCACTCCCCCTCTCTTGATTATATTCTGGTTGTGTTATTTGTTAATTAGGGTTTTATTTATATGGCATGTTGATGATGATGTAGGGTTGATAAAGGGCATGGGAAAATGACTTGTTGTATGTTTGATGAGGTTTAATGTGTTTTAGGGTTAATGTAGGTTAGGGTTTGTCATTTACATGAATTAAAATGATTCCTTAATGTTTTGCATGGAGGTTTAGATTTAGTGTTCGCAAATAAATTATAAAAGTGATAAAGGATTTTTATGGAGATTTAGGTTTTGATTTTAAATAAATGTTCGGGATATATTACATGGTGGTAAAATGCTAAATAATTTAATGAGGATTAAATTAAGGAGAAATATGATTCTGATATTTTGAACGTTGATGAACACTGAGGAACACGTGGTTGATTGTGGACTAGTGTGTAGAGTAAAACCACTAATCTGTAATTTGGGGACTGGATTTTAAAGATGGTTAAATTAGAGTAGTACCTTGTGATTTGGTAACAATGTTATGATACGAAGGGTTAATAATCATTAATTATGTTTTGAGGATGGTTCGATGATAGTGTACAGATGACTAGTTGATTTGATGTATCGTACCGATAGTCAACTGTGGTCAACCCCCCTAGCATCTTGTCCCTGTGAGTCGTAGCAGAGACTGAGCATATGTATAGATGTGCGTCACATCCCTGTTTGACATGTGATAGGTTGTCGATTTGGGTTTGTATCTCATCTCTAGGTACTACGGGACTCGCGGACTTGGACGTTGTACCGGATCCTCGTCATCAGCAGCCGGACGCAGGCAAGTGTACCATGCCACCCTGTATTTCAGTTATAGATATCTTATTGTTTTAATATGTACATTGTGCGCGTATTTTGTTTACGATCGATACTTTGCGTCCGGATCACAACCGAGTGCAGACGGTCGTCGTAACGCCTTGGAATGAATATTAGATGTTCATAACACCTCAATGTATGTACCTGAGTATATCGACACCCCAAGACACACTCATACACTGTGATCGTACCAGATTCCTGTATCATGATATTGACATCATGACCAGAGACTGGGATGACCTTAGGGTCGCGTCTGTTGAGTTATTTGTGTGTCGAGACTGTTAGATAGAGGTTCAGGTTCAGCGCACCATCGTTGACCGCTTGGGAAGGGGAAGACAGTTACTAGACATTTGGGCTCCTCTGTACGCGCTTATATATGTATATGTAGTGATCCTGTATTCTAGAGTAGTTGTATCACCCGTGTGACTCTGTGCTCGGAGCTACGGTACGCCCCGTGTGTCTCTGTGTTCGGAGCTATGATTTTATTTTGGACAGCCCACGCGTCGAACATTATCTTTAAATTGTGTCACACTTGTTTAGTTATGATAGATTACCCCGTCATTGCACTTATACTTTCTGTTATACTTGGCATGCTGTATTTTTGTACCTTGTTACGTCCCTCTGAGGATCTGGTTCCCTGCCAGTTTTGCAGCATAGACGATTACAGAGCATTTGGAGTTGCTGATGGAGTTGCACGTCTTGTGGGCATTGTACCAGGTACTCATATCATTTCTACCGGCATTATGGTTACTTTATTTTTGTTGTTTATTCATCTGCTGTTGTAGCCTAGTTTTTGTAGACTTATCTCTTCTCGAGTCTATTCGAGTTTGTGTGTTATTGGGCGGCCGACTTTAGCACATATAGCTCTTTCTTGTATACTGCTGTACATTGTGGATTGAGACATAGAGGTTTACATTTATGGGATATCTAGGTAGTGCCCTTTATATTATACAACTTATGAGTATTCGAGTCAGACCAGAGTCTTGTCGAATGCGTAGCTGGCGTGTCACGTATTCCTGGTCCTACGTATTTTGGGACTGGGGCGTGACAATAAGGTTACAACTAATTCTCTCAATTAAGTCTAAACCCCCCACGAATACGTAGTTGCGTATCCAAATCATCAGGTATCCTGCTAGCAGTGCCTTATCAGACAGATCATGGGTATCCATAAAAAATAGATCAATTCCCCGCTTGCGGTAGACGATTCACAAGCGGCAGATGATTCGCGATACTTCTGGATTAAAGCTGCGACAGCTTTCTGGGATTGTAGCCCACGGACGTAAACCTCGTCCGACTCGGGCTCCTCCGGGAAAAGATAGTGCGTCCAGACAGATATATGGGGGATATCCCCTTTGGAGGTCTTCTTCTCCTTATAAATTCTCTAACAGATGCTATGATGACACAATAGCTCCATGTATATGGCTACGAGCTCCGGATCCTCCTTTTCGATTTTTACAGTTTGTCGTTACTCAGGACATATTCCTCGTAAGGAACTTCGTCCCAAGGAAGCATTTATATCGAATGCATCTCATGCAAGACAAGTCCCATCTCACCGCCAGGCATGAAGAAAGTCCACGTATGACAGTTGTACATCTTCATCAGGGCGATAAAGAGACAACGATTGGTATCCAGGCCATAACAAGTGCCCCTCACAACATAAAAAAAGATTGGCGTTTCGTAGTTCCCACTTATAGTGATTCATAACCCATCGGGTCAACCGACGCCACGAGGGACTGTAATGGACCCAGCCAAGAGTCTGTAATTGACCAAAAGGGTACCCCCCCCCCCCCCCCTTTTTGGCCACTTGGTGGAGGAACATATCCGCAGCATAAGCGTCGAGGTTTGGCCCCAAGTCACTCCTGACAATGCCGGGTGCCAACTCGAGAGAGAGTAAGAAGGCGACTCCTTATGACAAGAGAAAGCTCCCTTGCTTAAACCTGGTTCAGGCCGGATATTACCAATAAGAGCCCCCGGTTGTTCATGCGTCAAGTTCCAGTTCATCTTCCTCCGGCTCATTACTACACGAAAGTTCGACAAACTCATATGACGCTCGAAAGAAGGCATTGACACCATTTTCCCTCAGTGGGTGAAGGTCCAGTTCTCCTTTGACTTCCCCAAGTCAGAGATAGATGTGTTCAGCGCATCCTCAAAAAGAAAGTGTGGTTTCTTGAAAGAATAATCTTACCCGACAGCAATTATCCCAAAGTTCATTTAACTCTGAAGATAAAACTCGCTCTGGTCAGCGATCATCTTTTGCCTCTCGGATGGGAAACCCCTATCCAGTTGGACTTGCAGGAAGACAACCAAATTCGTAAAATTCATACTCAACAGGACCCGTTCGGGATTGAGAATCAACTCACCGGAAGGAGTAGTGGGCAAGTGCACTACAAAACATAAAATAGACATAATTAGAACATATGCCAAAATATCACAACAAAGAGCCATGCACATCATCCATACAGGGAGCATACTAGATCTGCGCAAGGCGGGTTTTCACCCATTTAATAAATCCATAGCTTGCGCATGACAGGACCATGCATGACTGGATTTTCACCCATGCGACAGGACGTGTGGGAAGTCTGCGCATGTCCTCATGCGACGAGACTTGGGAAAAGGGAAAATGCCACGCATGTCTCTTCATCCATGCAACGAGCCGTACAAAGGGTGTCATTGTATGAAGATGGATCATCGTCCCCAGAAAGAACCCTACCTTTGACGGGCTTCTGTACGTCAGAAGAAATCTTAGGGGAGCCGCCCTCGACGGCGGGAGCCCCACAGCCTCAGTAGCTCGGCCCTTTCCCTTGGCCCGTGGAAGAAGATGGGGCTCTGGAGGCCATCGTCGGAGAGAAAGATAGGAGCATCAGGGGAAAATATAGAAAAGAAAATGAAAGACCTTCTCTCTCGAAACTCTCCTCTTTTTGTAGGCAAGAACGTCACAGAACCTGAGCCATCTCAGTCCACGTGGAAACCTAAGATAAAGAGCGACGGTTGAGTTCTTGATACGTCGTCATCAACGAGTGAACTATCGCTTCGGCAAACGTGTATATAGGCGATTCAGAATCCCCAAAAATATGTTCGGAGATCGAGCAAAATCCCCAAAAATCTTTTTATGGATTGGCTTCTTCGGAATCGATTCTCATATTCAGTGGACCGTGTCACAAAAATGGACTAAGTGGCAGAGTCAAGAGGGACCTCTCCACTACAAGTTTTCTTGCCTAATTTTCGCTATCGCATTGTTGCTTTCGTACTTTCGAGTTGGTTTTCGAATTTGAGTTTTCTTGAAGTATTTAAATGGATTTCATTGCTTTCTTCATTGAACTGCACTTTAGTTTCGAGCTTGGAAGAGGAGAAGAGGTATTGATCGTATGTTTGTGGAAATGTAGGTGATCGTGCAGTAGGCGTCGCACGAGCGGAATCTTGAAGCAACTCTTTCTTTTCCTCTCTCCACCAACTTTTGAGTGGCTATACTTTGATTAGTTGATCCTTCTTCCAAGTCTTCACAACTAAAATCTTGCCCTCTTGATTGTTCTGATCAGACGATACCATAATAACTAAAAAAATTTAAGATAAAAATGGAATAGACTTAGATTACTTATGTTTGTCAATCAACTTGTGAATGGTTACCTTGTTGCATGCTAGTTTGTTTAGAATGTTCTTTCATTGCATTTCAGTTCTAGTTAGAACATACTCTTCTATTATTGCCTTGAACACACTTGACTATGAAATAAACTGATCAGGAAGACTATACAAAACGGATCATGCCATGTTACTTGTCTCGTGCTCGTATTGCCTTGAACTTCTTCGTTGATAACTTAGTTTTAAATGTCGCATGGTCACAGACAACTTGTGCACAAGGATTTATGGTTCCTACGTACGGTCGCTGGGGCACTGGCACCGTTCCTGTCTGGACGAAACTTCGTGATAGTCTCGTGTTCGGACGGGATGGCATGTAGCGCCTCGTGTACCTTTCATTGTATCACATTCTCGCCCAAGAATAATTTATCTACTATGGCATAATGCTAATGACCCCCATGTATATTTAAACTGTACAAGCTAATTATGTCTTCGTGGCAGGGGAGGTCATGGTAAGTGTTATGTAGGTGGTTCAGACGGGCAGGTAAAAGTCACCGAACGGTGGCATGCTTATTTCAGTAAATTTCCATATCTATTGCTTGCTTGTAACTTAAAGTAAGACAAGATAGAAAGACTACATAATAACTGCATGCTTCACACATATATCGTGTTGATTGGTATAGTTGGGTTAGCTCGCATTCAACAGTGCATTTTGATGTACTGACCCTCGTTGCAACAGATTTTTTGTGCCAAGGTGATCCTACAAGGAGCTAGAACAACTTCACAATCCAGTCCACCTACCGGCACATCATGTTCGTGCCCTTGAAGCATGTTTTGAAGTTCCAGGAGCTCGTGCACATACCTTATGCAGCTCTGGGGCAAGGCGATAGCTTCGCCCGAAGGTGTCTATAGCTTTCGAAGTTTTAGTAAAATGATGTAATGTATCGGACGGCTATCTCATTTTGTGTCTGCTTTTATAAGCCTTCAAGGCACCATTTTGTACTTGTTCAAGAGTTTGTAAAAGATGTTCATTATCAATAAAGATAACTTTTCTTGTGTCTATATTAAGTTCAATTATCTGCATACCCTGAATATGTTCTAGTTATATAAAAATACCTAGGCCTTGTGCGTTGCGCAACCTAGGCACGCACGACGTCATGCCCTGAGGACGACTATCAATTCCACGGAATCGGGGCGTGAGACTCTTGCCAGGGCGTTGTTTACCTTCTATCTCTTCTCCCCATCTTAGTATCTTTTGACAGGAGGGTTTCGAGTAGCTGGCGCCTTCTCGAAAGCACTTCGTGGCGTATATTGATCATTCTAAACCGCTGCCTCAGATGATTTTATGTAGGATGTACATTCACAGTTCATAACATCTTTTCTGAGGCCTTCATTCAAACCCTTAATAAATCTATGTATACGGGCCCTCTCATTAATCAACGAGCAAGCGAACTTAGCAAGCATGGAGATTTCTGACTCATAGTCTTCGACGAACATATTTCCTTGCTTAAGTTCGGTAAACTCATCTTTCTCTGTCGGACGGCCAGTGGGAGGTACTGTTCCAAGAATGCGTCTTTGAACATCCCCTAAGTGATTCTGTCATCTTGGTGCCTTGTGGCGAGATCCAGTTTCTTTATCTTCCACCAGTCGTGTGCATGTAACCGAAGTTGCATGGCTGCACACGCCACTCTCTTTTTGCAGGTACCCCATCAAACTCAAATAAGCTCTCCAACTTGGTGACCCAGTCCATCACCTTATCCGGCTCGACCCTGCCTTCGTACTCTGGAGGGTTCAACTTCAGAAACTCGACACCATTAAAGGTAGACTTCTTGGCCGCCTGCTGAGGCTCATCGGCTTCTGTTAGGCCCACTCCTCGAGGCACGGGTGCGCTACCACATGTGTCGCAGCGGTTCCCGATGCATTGCTATTGGCTACCAAAGTCGTCACTATCTGAGTCAAAGCGTCCAACTTTTTCTGTTGTGCCAAGGTCCTAGCATCAACCCGCTGCTGTTGGGCCTCAAATCGTTCTTGTTGGGCATTGAATAATTCTTGTTGATTTTCAAACATGCCAATCAGCCTATCAATTTGGTCATCGCTTACGTCCGTTGTATGTGATTAGCCTGATTACTTGCTTTCGGCATCTTGCTACAAAAAGAAAGTAGCTTGCATTAGTCTCATCATGTATTATGGACTTATTGTATGGGACGTTGGATTTTCATACACTTCGAAATCGGGACCTGTAAAACCATATGTATACTTATATAGTTTCGCAAATATTTCGAAATATGGGCCTTTTGAAATCGCTTGAAAACTCATATCATTTTTGAAAACGATATTTGAAGAGGCCAATGACGTAAAGTCGTACTCTAATACCATCTTGTCACGCCCCAATCTCGTAAGGGCCGATCGTCCTCGCTTGGTCCTTATAGAACCGATCATCCTCGCTTGGACGTGATGTAGTACAAGCCTAAGTTGTGCTTGCACAAGGCATACTACCTTCACAAAACACAAGATAAACAATATGAATACATATATAAGCACAAAAGTATACAATGCAGAAAACCAAAGATTGAACACATTTGATAGGAACACAGAATGCTTTCTCTATTGAATACTTGAAACAGGATTACAACATGGTCCTTTGCTGATTACAAAATATGTCATAGTTGGCTTACATCTCTTTGAGACCCAAAAGTAGCCACATTGCCCATACATCATATCCTTTTTACCAGGACACTAATTTAAAAACACCTTAAAAGGAAACTTGCAACTTGAAAGGAAAACTAGGAGTGCACGAGAATGGCTCTGCTGGCTTGAATGCGCTCCTACAGATGCAGAAGGTTCGCCAAACTCTCGCTCCCAGAACCTGGAGATGCCCACAAACTTGGGTCAATACTCAACTTGTACTGGCGAGCGACCGCAGCCGAACTCACCTAAAAATCCACAGTAAGCAAACATATGAAGCTAGCATGATTATTATGTGATCTTTCTAGCTGTCTAGGTTCTCTTTTAAATAATTCATGCAAAGAAATATAAACGATTGATTGAACCATGCCTGTGATAATCTTACCCACGGTCGAACAGTTATTCCTGCAGCAGACACACAAGTTAGTAATAATTTGAATATATGAATATGACTCATGCATCTGTGTTGGCATCAAGTGTCAAGTGTGCATAGAAGGTAAACCTAGCATGCAACCTGACTACATGATGGCCCATGGAAAACTCATACGATATAGACATGAACACCCCTCTGATCAAGAGGACTTCATTGCCTCAGGGTGTTCTTCTGATCCCCCCTAGGCCAAACGATTCCCAGTGCCCCAGGAATCGTTCGTAGGATTACCCTTGTGCGCAAGTTGTCTAAAGACCAATTCATGGTATGCAGCTCTATCATATAAACTCTTACTATGCAGTAGTTAGACTATAATAGAACATCTCTATCTCTTTACTCTTTTCTCTGGTAAATCATGCGAGATTTCTCTAAACTTCTCTTGTGCAGCATATGAATAAGGAACATATACACGTCTATTTGAACATGCATTTGCAACAATTCTATAAATCAAGCATACAATTCATTTCGTTTAGCTTATCTTGTTTAGTAAGGTATTATTAACATAGGAACATGCAACTTGTGTAGACTAAAGATCATTTTATTAAGACGTGAAGACTAAAGGATTCATCGAAGGGCCTAAGTCACTCACCAATGAATCAACGCGAGAGAATGGAAAAGCCTCACACAACGATTACTCCTTGATTATGCGTCATGAAATTACAACACTTGGTTAACATCCTTCGATCTCTTTCTCTCACGATTCGAAATGAACGCGCAAACGAGAAAAACGAACTATGAAAACCAAATCATCGAAAGAAACACAATCAATACAAAACCAAGCAGCAAAAACAACCAAGGAAAGCTCTTGGACTTATTTCAATAGAAGCTGTTCCAGTGGTTGGAAGGGTTCATTGCATTTCGTCCGTGATTGATTATGTGATACAGTTTTTCCGAGACTCGATTCTCAACTGAGTCAAAGTTGTAAGTGTTCCATTAGTGAACCGCTGGAGGCAGGATATTACAAAAACAAGTCAGCTTCGGCCTTGCCAGGTAGAAGGTATCAAGTTTACCTTGTTCAGATTCAAGAGTAAAGCTACATAGTTCATTTAGAAATGGAAAGGTACATGTATCTAAAACAAAAACAAAGAAGAATCTTTTCAAGTATCTAAATGAGCAATCAAACTCAGTAAATGGTGAGCAGCAATTGGAGGCAACTGATATTGGGAGAGATGGAGAAGGTACATATGAAGTTAATTATGGAAATAATGATGCACATGCGGTAGCTGAAAATTCCTCTAAGATTGGCAGTGAAGGTGCAGCAATGAAAAAAAATCATCAAAGAAAACTAATTTTGACCTTACATAGTTTGCAGCCTGTTATGAAAAGAAAAGAAAAAAAAACTGTGTTCAAGCTAGTTGTTTTCTGAGGTATACTATTTTGATCTTAGAGAGCAGCACCCCTTACAACTCACAGATCTCAACGATCAAACAAACGTAGTTGAGAAATTTCATCGGTAGCTAAAGTCTACCTTTACTTGAAGAATGGATTTGATTATGACTGTGTTTCAACTCTGACATTCTAATATTAGATTAAAAAAAAACAAGGTGGGAGGGGAAGTCAAGCAATAATTAAATATAGTATTATACAGAAGAGAAGGGTGAAAACTAATTGTGTCAATTTCTATGTATTTGGTGATTTTTGCATTTTGGAGCCTCTTGTGTCAATTTCTATGTATTTGGTGTTCTTAGTATAAATTCTATTATATTGCTTTAGTTTTACTTAATTTAGCTATTCCATAATGTATTTTATATATATTTTGTGCTCATATGGCTTTGGTGTTTGGTATTATAGTGAATTTGGTTTAGTGTGGAGATTTAGGGGTTTGTGTACCTATTGGTGATATATACTCATGGTATCATGAGGATTGTGTGTGCAATTGATTAGGTGTTAGGGGCAGTGTAGAGTGTTGGTTCAGATTATTGGGGTTCAGTAGAAGTGTGTTCAGATCAGGACTAACCTAGAGGGAGGGGATTGTATCAGGATTTGGGATATCCTGGGATCTTTGAGCAGTGTTCTTCTACTCGGGTGTGTCCACTCCAATTGAGTAATCAATGGAGAAGGGGTATCACAAGAGTATCAGAGGATGATGCTCAAATAGGATGTTCAGAGGGTTCAATGGAGTATGTCAGTAACATAATGCCCCCGCAATGACACTTGGGAATAAATATACCACATTTTGGAGTATACGGGCAATATCCCCCATTATGACCCTAAAAATAGTGATACAACAATCATGAAATTATACGGCAGGGAAAGATGGATATTTTTCAATCTGACAATTTCAGACAAAATAAGTACACATAAGCAAACTTATGATGAGAAAAAAGAGAGGTTAACTATGAGAAGGTACCAAAAAATAGAAGTGTAAGGGGATACTGATCTGGCAAATAAGAGAGACAATCTCAAAGTAGCTGCGCCCAATACTTACTTTTTGTTCCAACCCTGCAAGGAAGAAAGGATATGTTATATAACATATTAAAACCACCTATCTTCTAGTAATACTTGATTACCTAGAAGTTATAATTAATAGCATCACCAGGCCTACAACAAGCTAGTAAGATAGTCACAAATCTACTAAATAACCTGAATGTAGTGATAGACCATAGAGCTTCAATAAAAATGGCCACTTACAAGATAAAGAACATAATATCTCCATTCATCCATTCGATACTCAACTTTTTGCACCTTAACAC